>VZSF01000537.1:37713-314301 GCA_013398295.1 Chionis minor
AGGGCCACTAAGATGATTAGAGGGATGGAGCACCTCTCCTATGAGGACAGGCTGAGAGAGCTGGGGCTGTTCAGCCTGGAGAAGAGAAGGCTCCGGGGAGACCTGATAGCAGCCTTTCAGTATCTGAAGGGAGCCTACAGGAGAGCTGGAGAGGGACTCTTTGTCAGGAAGTCTAGTGATAGGACAAGGGGTAATGGTTTTAAATTGGAAGAGGGGAGATTTAGATTAGATATTAGGAAGAAGTTCTTTACTGTGAGGGTGGTGAGGCACTGGAACAGGTTACCCAGGGAAGTTGTGGAGGCCCCATCCCTGGAAGTGTTTAAGGCCAGGCTGGATGGGGCTTTGAGCAACCTGCTGTAGTCAGAGGTGTCCCTGCCCATGGCAGAGGGGTTGGAACTTGATGATCTTTAAGGTCCCTTACAACTCTAACCATTCTATGATTCTATGATGCTATAAATGAAACTCTTGTGGGGCTACACGACCAGCCTCTCATTTTTCCCTGGGATGAGATTCAGCTTTCTAAACATCCACACTGAACTCCTGAAGCTGTTAAAGAAAATAAACTCAAAGCTGTTGCAAACCAGAAACACATATGAAGATGTGTTGTCCCTAGAGGTACAAGGACCTATCAAAGCAGTGTTGATATTTCTGGTGTAATTCCCCCCCCTACCCCTTATAGTTCCACTGTCAGCATCTGGAGCGGAGACTTTTTCCTTTGTTAATAATGTACAAGACTAGGGCATGCATCAGATCTCATAACTAGGTCTTCTGATGAGCAGTCTGGAATCTGGAGACAGAATGGAGTAAAGCTCCACATGAGATATACGAGATGTTGGCCCATGCCCGGTTTTGCTGCTGGAGTCCTGACTGGTGTGAAACAAATTCATTTCCTCTGTATGTCCCTATTTCTAATGCAACCAGCCTCCTTCATAGAGTGCTTTGATGTGCAGCTGCTGAGAAGAAAATGAGAAAACAACTGTATGTGGAAGCCAGGAGGAATTTCTATGACTATCTTTTCTGACCACCTCTATGATTCATGACTTCTCTGGCCCAACTCTGATTCAAGTATATTAATTTTTCTGTAGTGGGGTACATTCTTTAGTGGGGGAAAAAAAACGAACCCAACCAACAAAAAACCAGCCCACAACACAGGAATGAACAGATTTAGAGATGAAATTATGTAACAAATAGCATTTGGTACATTGTTCCAGCGGCCAATTATTTTAAGGTCATATTGGCCTTGTCAACATTTTCGGGCACTGGAGTCTGTTGTATTATCCTTTCTGTAGAAGACAGTATTCGTATTATAACTTTTACTTCCATTTAAATTTTTGCAAAATCCTGTTACGCCATTTCTTGACCTTGTCTTGATGAAATAAAAAGATCAAGCTCCTCATTGAAATCTTTTTTTTTTTTTCAAATGCAGAATCATAGAATAATTGAAGTTACTCCAACTGGGCAACAGCCTTGAAGCATAAATATTAGTAAATGGAAAAGATTTTCTGGTTGCAGCCACAGTAGGTAAAAAATCATAGGCTATAGACCTTTTCTAACCCTAAAAAACCCCTTTGAGCACACAAGGAACCCTTTGCCCTTTTAGACACCATCCTTGTGTTTTCAGAGAGGGCAGAAAATGCCCATGTCCTAGCTGTTTGGTGGAATAAACTGTGGCCTGAAACATCCCTCTGAAGGAAAACTCAGGCAAGGGTTAGACCCCATTACTATGTCCTCAGCCTGGGTGAGGCAGGGACAAATCTTATTGAGTCGCATCTTCCCTGGGGAGAGTCCACATTATTTGTTCTTTCCTCTTCATGGGTCCCCTGACAGCCTTACCAGTACGGATTTCTTCCAGGTCACCGCACAAAGAACATGAAAGACAGTCTTTAGGACACCACTAGAAGCACACAATGCTAAAAACAGATTTGCATTATAATTGAAATATATGAACTATCTGCTGGCCAACAATTGCCTCATCTGACCTGTGCTATGTTGCTTTCTGAATTTTCCACTTTCTTATTCAAATGTTACAATGAAATGTCTTCTAGGAGTTAGGTATGAGATGTGAAATAAGTCCTATGGGGTGATACCAATGGTCCATTTAGCCCAGGAGACTGTCTTTAACAGAAGCAGTGGCAGGTGCCATTTAAACACATGTTGGAGATGAAGTGCTATTAGTTTTCTTGCATTATAAAATACATTAAATTGATGGCATTTCTTTTCCATAGATTTATAATCTTGTTATTAGCTGTCTTTAATTACAGATGCTGTGTGACTTTGACTGGAGCTGACACAGGTCTTTTAATATGAGAGTTAGTCAGGTGTGGATCTACATTCTCAGCTTCTTTCAGTGATAAAGGTAAATCACTTGCTAACTGACCAGAACCAGGCACTCTCTCACAACGTCAGAGCAAGTAAAAGGAAAAGATATTTCTGATGTTCCTTCCCACCACCTTAATTTCCTTCGAGCTGATATGATACATCACTCTCAGGAGATGGGAAAAGACAAAATGAAAATTTAGACCCCCTTGGAGGGCATGAAAGAGTCTAAGACATTTTTGTAAAAAGGAGCCATTCAGACACTCTAAGGACCTTGTGAGTATGGATACTCAGCTCGCTAAACACTATCTGGGATTTCAAGTCGATATACAGGGGAGCACCATAAAATGGGGATACTGGCAAAGACCACCTCCTAGGCAGCACCACTGTGAAAAGGCTTAGAAGAAGGCTTCTGTCTTCCAGTTTGGAGAAGAAACCACTGCAGTTATAAGGTTCAATTGCCATGTGAAAGTACCCTGCACACTCCAACTACAGCAGCAGGTTATGACTTTAGGTTTGGTGGGGGGTTTTTGGGGGGGAAGTGTGTTTGGTTTTGGTTTTCAGGTTTTTTGTCTGTGGCAGTTCAAAAAGCATCTCTTTGCTGACACCGTGCTCAATAATCTTTCATTGCTTTAGGGCTGGCAAAAGCATGGGCATAAAGTGGATAAATGGAAGCTATGGATATATGGCCTCCCCTGTCTGACAGATGTCCGTTCATTCTGTGAGTTCAGGTGAAGCACTGCTGAAGTGAATGGAGTTTCCTCCAGTGTCGTGTAAAAGGAGTTTTTCCTTTGCATTTAATATCTCACTGCTAATGGAGGAGGTGGAAAACTCGATTTCCTTTAGTTGCTGAGCAGGCAAAAAGCACAGTGTCTCTTAGTGAGCCAGTATTAGATGTAGGCAAGCGTTTACCCCTACTGCTGTACATCACATCTCAGTTGTGATCCTTCCAGCTGTTGCTATTGGCATGTGGCCCTGAGAAGGGGCTGGGCGGAATTTCTCTCTGATGGACATTTTATGGTTCTCCATATAGAATCTCAGTGCCTTCTAGTCACAAGACCCTCATCAGGTCAGTACCTACCAACCCTTCCTTGGGGAGTTTTAATAATCTGTCTGAAAACCAGCATTATTTTGATTTGTTTTAAGGTGTTTGAGACATCTCAACCTGGGCAGGTAGAACTGGCAGGTAAAGGAGAAAAGTCTTTCTGGAGCACCAGTGGGAGGAGGGTCAGGAAAGATAACCTTGAGCACTTCCAATGGCTCCAAATAACTATGTCTAGGTATACGAATCATAACCAGAAGAGACTAAAATCATCACTGAAGTAATTTTGTGCCGTGTTGTACATGTGGGATTAATTTCAAAATGAGGGTACTAGAAGTTTGTTCTTTCCACCAGCTTCTTTAAAATAGCTAGAAGGTCTTGGGCACTTGACCTGGAGCTTGCTGTTGGCATCCAAAACCCGGTACCATCATGTGGCTGTGGTAGAAAGACATGCTGTCTTTACTGGAAATAGAATAAAAATTGGCAGCGTTAGGAATGATAAAATGATCTGGTTCAGCCCTACAGACCTATGCAGAGGAAGAACCTAGGGTTGTGGTTGTGATTCATGACTAGCAGTGACCACAGGCTTTAAAAAAAAAAAAAAGCAAAAAGATGCACAGGAATACAATACATCAATACTAAATTAAATTATAATCCTGATTCATTAAAGCATTTATATTCTTGTGTGACAACAGCCATGCTAAAATGCTTAAAGGTGTGCATCTACTGAAGGGCAGATCTGAATTAGGGCCTAGCAAATTAATCTAAAAATTAGAAAAGCATGATCAGCATCAGTTATGTAAACTATCCTCTCTATTGTCAGAAGCTTTATTCAGCTTGGATTTCTTCTGCAGAGAGTAGATTAGTCAGATTCTTTTCCTGACTGGGAGGTGTAATTAAACTTTGCCATCTCTCCTAGCAGAGCAATGCCACTTTTCTCAGATCGTGCATTCCCTGATGGTGGAAGATACACAGTCCCCTTATGTTCCCCAGGTATTTCTATATAAATAATACAAAGAGAGGTTGTATCTCCTCCAGCCCTGGAGAGCACTGAATTAAACGTCAGTATGTGACTTGATTTTTCTACTCACCTGTCTGAAAGTTAGCCCTGGCTTTAATAAAGGGATCATTGTTTTCTGTTTAGGAAACCTCTTTCAATGCTCTTTCAACCAGCATAAAGTCAGAGGATATAACATGCATGAACTACTTTTCCAGTCTCATCACTGCCCTGATACGCAAAAGAAACCTATGAATATTAGGGAGAAAAATCCTCTTGCCTTAATAACATCTATCATGTTGTATGGGGTTTTATTGAGGTGCCCTCAGGCTAACTCACCCTGCCTTCAGAAGCAAAACTTACCAGATAAACCTTTTTGCCTGCTTCATTTTCCTTTTCTTTCAGGCAATAGTATAGAGCTCAACAAAATGAGATTGGGAAGTTGATCCTGTTACAGCTAAATTTGAGGCAATTGCTTTTCTAGGACTTCTTTTAAAAATAATCATAATATTCTGGAGAAATAGGGTGCTTCTGGTAGCTGTTCTTGTCCACAGTATTTTCAGATACCAATGTCAGTTATTCCTGTGTATCTGTATATTTTTACCTACGATAAATCCAAAATTTGTGTCCCAGTTGTGTTGCAGGTGATGGATTTTGTGCCTGGGAATGACATAATGTGCAGATGCTAATGCTCAGAAAGTGCGCATGCAGGGCTTGCCTGTGTTAAAGCATGTTTTGAAAACTGGCCCCAAATATCTTCGGAGTGATTAATCTGTCTGCTCTTCTCAGTTTCTTTAGTAAATGCTCTGTGACACCCTCAATTAAATCCTGTAATAAAATATCCTCCACTGGGATGTCTGACATGCTTGAAGTTAACCCCGAGTTGGAAGGTTTCCTTAAGTCATGGACCTGTCACGAATCCATGGTGCGCACTGTCTTTCTGTAAAAGGTGCAGAAGCTCAGTACTTCTCTTGATGTGGCTCCTGGCATTTAGAGATGTACAAAAGAACATCCCCAAGAATGAAACAAAAACAGCCCTGAAGCAAAACACCCCCACACCAACATCACTAGACCATCTACTTTATTCCTCAGTCAAGTGTGGGAAAGTTTCTGCCAGAATATTCCCTGGTGCTGTGTCCAGATCAGTTTAAAACGCTTTAAGTGGTGATGTGTTCACTGCTTCCATGGGGCCATCATCACTCAGGCTGATAGATCAGTCTAATAGCGCCTAATGCCTGTCAGCATAAGCTATGTTCTCAGTTTCTCAGCCTTATCTCTGGTGGGAAAAAAATGTACTTATCCTTTTGCCTTGCTAGCGGTTGACAGAAAGTTAATTACAGCCAGAAAAAATCTTTTTCCCCAGAAAGTTCACCAGAAATGGTTTTGACTGAGGAGTCCAAGTACTTTCAGTACTCTCCGCATGGGCAAAAGTGGTGAAGTTTCTGATACACATATTTTTCAAGGAAATCTTAAAATGTGCATGAAATGACATGTAGCATCTCAAGTCCCCTGGGAAAGCAGCAGTCTGCAGAATTTGTCCTTGCAGTGCAGCACGGCTAAGGTTCAAGTTATTTCATCTACCTCTTCCACTTGCTGAATTGCATTTTTAAACTCTAGCTTCAACTCTCACCAGCTTAGTTGAAAGCATGATGCTGACACTGCAGGTGTGAATCTGCTAGGAGAGCAAAAGGGACTTGAGCTACCTCCACTCCTCCTCAAGTCTTCCCAGGACTGGTGGCTCAGGACAGCTGTGGCATCTCATCCTCATTTCCCCAGTGCTGGACATGGTTGCCTCTTCCCCTGAACTCACCCCCCATAGTCACCAGTCTTGCTGTTGCAAGGCACAAATGCCTTTCTAGCCTGCAGTGAACGTACAGCTGAGCTAATAGCCATATTATTCCCAAAACTTCTCAAGACAATGCTAGCATATCTTATACCAGCCTCCTATTAGTTGGACATAGGTGGATCCAGATGGCATAAAAGATGGATCCATTATCATCTTTATCAAACGATTAGAACTTTTCAAAGACTTGATAGGTCACCTTGCAAGGCAAATGATGGAGGTGGAAAGCGATGGTCTGGTGCTTGAATGGTTCTGTTGGAAATCAAGGAGATCTGAGTGTGATTTGTTCTGCCGTAGAAGCCTGTGTAACCTCGCCCAAGTCACTTCATGCCTTCAGTTCTACTTCACTTTGAGTAAGTACCAACAAGGTTATTTTCATCTTGTTCTTTTTAAAAGGTCTTAAATTGCTATGTCCCAAACAGGGTTACTTTTTCTTACTAGATACTTTGACAGTACATAACAAAGAGCAGCCTCCTCAGGCACTGCAGCAAGCCCCATGCAACAACAGCTTCACCCTCCCTTTTGGGAACCATGTCCACACTATGGCTGGAAATTGTTCTGCCAGACTGAAGGAGCATAATGCAATAGGTGGAAAACAGGCAGAAATGCCATGAGCTACAAGGAAGCCTTCTTCAGACTGTGCTGTAATGGGATGGTGTGCTCCCCCCTCTCCAGGTGCCACCTGATCTTCATCTCCCATAACTTTGCCCAAGTGATAACCACCTGTGGTGGTCATAATGGCCGCACGTAGTGGTGATGGCAGAATCTGGGGCTCAGTGTAGATTCGGGAAGGCAGATAACAACACCATAGGCAATTGCCAACTTGAGCAATGCTGGTTCTGTGGTCAATATGCAAATATGACTATAGGTCCATCATCTTGCCCCCATAAATAGTGAGCAGCCCAAGAGCTCTTTGAGCTCACCTGAATGGCAGTGGGCTCCACGCCAGGATCTCCCCTTGAGTAGGGATCCTGCTCAAGGTTACTCCCTGAGGTCCAGCGATTCCTTGCTGCAACAGATCCTTGTACGTGACTAATTGTCACTAATTACTTTGAAATTCAAGTGATTGTTCAAAAATGCTCTCTTGTCTTATCTCTCTCCTGCTCGGCAGGAGAGAGGGAACATTCGTTGCTTGGCTTGCTTGGGCCAATCTGGCCCAAACCACAACGCTAATGGCATGCTGAACTTTGAAATATTAACTCAGTGATACAAAGCATTGATCACGCATATATAATCCTTTAGACGTAAACAGTTGTCCAAGTCTGGGACTAGGAGTGGATCCAGCTGCACCCAGGCTCCTCTCTGAGAAGGAGTTTAGAAAGCCAGGGGATCCTTTCTGAACCTCATGACTCAATGGGAGGATCTCCCTGACAGCTCTGCTTGACCCTGTCCTCTATGTAGTAAATAACCAAGTGTGCCTTGCCATCTCAAATCCTGTTAAAACACTGTCACATTTACCATCAAACTTTGTTAAATCCCTTGTTTGTATCGATAAATGTATTGCTGCTTCTCTCTACGAGTTGAAGTGTATTGCTCCGTCCACGACATGTAAGAAGTCTTCATGTTCAGGAGCTGCTACGCCAAGATACACTCAGAGATGATGTGCAGTAATTCTGTGCTGCCTCCCACCTAAAAAAATTCCAGATGCTTCCAACATTTGCAGCAGAGGAAAATGAGCTGCATCCCCTTCACTTTCTGCTGAGGAAGCCTGAACCAGCTGTACGGACAGGATGTTTCTGTGCAAGAGAAGAAAAGGGCTTGTAAAAGAGAAAACTCTGTGAAAAAGGCACCAAACTGACAGCTGAAGACCTTCTCCTTGAAGGAGGAGGGTGGTGAAAGTGGTCTAATGAAATCTCCATCCTTGACACCAGCTGAGGAAATGCCACTGCTATCTGCTCTGGTTTTGGAGGCAGGGATCATTACCTTGCAGCATCACTGTCACTCTGCCACAGTCTGCCTCTGCTGAGAGTTAATAGGACTGTTGGTTTTATTTTTTCTTCTGTGATTATAAGACTGCTTTTTAGCTCTTAGTAGCTTTCCCAGACATAAGGCATATTAGAGTAATTATAACGTAAAACTCAGAGAAATATCTAGGTTAGCTCCTGATAAGCACCTGACAATAGGCTTGTTCCCTAATGGGAGGTGTTCAGAGCAGGTTTTCAGAAGATTTTGTGAATTTCAAACAGGATTCTGGCCAAATAAATAACCGTGGCTCATTTTCTGTGCTGTCAGCTTATGGGAGGAGGAGATACCCCAGAACATAGATTGGTATATGAGTGAATAACCCAGATCCAAGTGACGGTTTTCACTGGTGTCCCAAAGAGAGTAAGGTAACCAACCACAATATTTAGAAGTCCAGAACGAAAAAGAGAGAGAAAAAAAATTACCTTTTTCCAAGTTGGCATCAAAACTGCCTAACTGCTCAGGCAGTGGCCACAGGGGATGAGAGAGCAGGGGAAAACCCCATGTTATCTCCTGGAACAAAGAGGACAGTCGATTATTCTAGAAAGAGGAAGTGTTGGACTGGCTCAGAGTCAATGAATTGCCACAAATAGGATCAGGAACATCTGAAATCAAACCAGGGGAAGGCAAGACGTGCACTGAGGCCTGGAGCTATGGCTTTAAGAGAAGAGCTGAGTGGAGCCATGAGATGAAACACAGGTGAGAAATGGGCTCAAAAGAGATGAGCAGCAACCTGGAAAAGCAAGAGATGGTCATGTTCAAAGACCTTGAGGAAGTTCTGTCACCTGCTTGATCACATGTTTTCTGCAGAGATTGGCAAAAATAGTGACAATCCTGCTGTTCCTTATGTCATAACTGGCAGTCATGTTGCACAGTGAATAGAATGATAGCAATTAAGAGATTTTTTTTCCTTTCTCAAACCCCAGGTTTCTGTGAAGTCAAGAGCTCATGCTTTCATTCATAGGTTTAAGATGATCTTTCAGAAATGAGGATAAATATTAGAGAAATGTTGCCAAAAAGTCACCTTCCCTGAAGACTTTTCACGTGACATTTGCTGGATGTAAAATGCCTGCTCTAGATTTGATTTAGAGATCAAATTTAATATCACAATGCTAGATGTCTTTCTTAAATGTCTGCTGGGTTTTAGTAAGGTAGATTTTATTATTTACAACGGGACATTACAGGTAGGTGTTAATTTGTGAGAAGGCTCAGAGTGCATGTTCTTACATCAGCATCTGCCAGTGCTGGAGGGCTAGAGCTATCCTTCTGTTTTTCTGCCATTCAGCAAAATTACTCCTCAGGCCAGTAATCATTTTTGCCTTGAGCAGCCCAGCCTCTGTTCAAGCAGCAGACCATGGAGAAAGGTGAACTCTCCAAAAGTTTAAAAAAAAAAAAAAAGCATTCAGGGCTAACTGTGGTATCACAGGAATTCGCTGGATTCAAGTGAAAAGAATTACAGTGTAGGCTTTGTGAAAGAAAAAGAAAAGCAGAAAAAAGGTTACCAGGGTTTACCTGGGAAGGACTTTTCATACAATGCTTTATCACACAATGGTACAGCTGGAAGATGAAACACATTTGCCAAGTAAAGACCTGTAGGGACACAGGCAACATCTGGGGATTACGCCAGTGAGAGGACATGCAGGATAATGTAGGAGACAGTCAGCTAGAGTCACCCAGCACTGTCCTGGAACCAGCTTGTGCCACACTGCCTGGCATATTTCATACTAGAAATACCTGACTGTGGCATGCTATAACACAACTCTTAAATTATTTTACACACTCTGGACTGAAAGTAAAAACACACCAAATGTCCTAATAGATCCTAAGACCAAAGAGGTCCAACAAAGGACTCGGAGGACACCTGAAGTGAAGCCTTGAGTGTTGCAAGTATGTCGAGGGAGGTTATCCTTCCCCTTTACTCTGCCCTGATGAGGCTGTGTCTGGAGTACTGTGCCCAGTTCTGGGCTTCCTGGTTCAGGAAGGACAGGGAGCTTCTGTAGAGGGTACAGCAAAGGGCTACAAAGATGATTAAGGTGCTGGAACATCTTTCTTATGAGGAAAAGCTGAGGGAGTTAGGTTTCTCTAGTCTGGTGAAGACTGAGGAGGCATCTCATCGATGCTTATAAATACTTAAAGGGAGGGGGTCAGGAGGAGGGGGCCAGTCTTTTTTCAGAGGTGCCCAGTGATAGGACAAGAGGGAACGGGCACAAAGTTGACCATAGGAAGTTCCATCTCAACATGAGGAGGAACTTCCTTCCTTTGAGGGTGGCGGAGCACTGAAACAGGCTGCCCAGAGAAGTGGTGGAGTCTCAACACTGGAGACATTCAAAAGCCACCTGGATGCCATCCTGTGCAACCTGCTGTAGGTGGACCTGCTCTGGCAGGGGATTTGGACTAGATGATCTCCAGAGGTCCCTTCCAACCCCAGTGATTCTGTGGAGTATCATGTAGTGTGGAGTAGCCAGTGTGTCCTGCAAAAAGCTGACCCTGCAGAATAAGGACATGAGCACCCTCCGCTGCCAGACTCAACCAGATCACCAACCAGCCCCGGTGTGGGTGAAGTTAAACTATAGGTGAAGACCCAGTCAAAGCTGACATTATTCTGCAGATCTCTGTAAATGACCAAAATGACCACCCCTAGTGCTATCGCCTTCTTGTGTATGTATATTTGTCTCTTGGTCACCATGCACATAAACAGAGCTTACTGAAAAGTTTTTGATCAAGCATTTTTTTTATATAAAAAAGCAATTCTGTTGAAATACTGCAATTTTGAACTGTAAAAACAGATCAAACTCCATTTCTATTTATTTTCATAAAGGCTGTCTCATATTGCTAAGTTATTTTAATCATTCTAATTTTGTCTCAAAATTATGTTTAACATCATTTCTTTTTCTGGATTAGCTCTAATAGTCTACTTCACAAACCAAAAATATTTGATGGTTGAATCAGTTTTGATGGGCAATTTACACTATGCGGTAAATTCTGAAATTCTCTTTGACAAATGAAAACTGTTTTCTGAGAGGCTGAAATTTCCCAGAGGACAGAAATTCTATTTCCCAGCCACCTCTGGAGGAAAACTCATGTGGAAATGACAACTTTCCCAGCACTGTAATAAAACGTTGTCTCAACTGGGTGCTATTTATGACCAAACCTACAAACTACGATACTTTTGGGAAGCATAAATAGCATCAGACATAAAAAGGTCTCTTTTATCCTTAAAAGTGGACAACTTACTTCCAACTGATTTTTTTATTAGCATTTCTTTTTTTAAAATTAAAAATTATTCCATTCTCTACTATGAATTGAATTATAACTTCCCTGTGTTTGGTTTAACTGTGTACGCCAATACAAGTGAAAAACACAAAAATGGCCATATTTAGGTCAGATCTAGTCTGGTAGCTTTTTTCTGACATGGGCCTGTAGTAGCTGCATCAGAAGACAGGTTAAGGACAGAAGATCTCAAGCTATTTACCCTTCCAACAATCAGTTACTTGCACCACAGGTAAACCAGGAGAAAGCGGAAAGAAAGCGCAGCAAGAAATTCAGTATCTCCTTCCTTTCCCCATGTCCCAATTGCTTTAGTTCACTTTCTTGCTTCTTTCAGGGTAAAATGGTTAGTCAAGAACATTTCTTCCTTTATTAGTACAATCCCACCATTTAAAGCTCCAATTCAGAAAGTGCCTAAGCATCAACTCAAGTCCCAGTTGCATGCTCAAAGTGGAGCTCTTGCTCAGAGAAGGTTTCCATAATTGATGCGTGTAATAGAGGGAGTGTTCATTACAAGGTCTGAACTACATACAAAGTCAAGAAGGGGTAATAGTAAGAAACTAAATGCAGAGACAATGTTTGTAGAAGAGTAAATGAGGAATAAACTGCCCATGAATAAATTTAGGTTGGCAATTAGAAGAACATTCCTAATCATTAACACACTGAATTTCTGGAAACAGATTTTCAGTAGGAACAATGGGGCAAAAAGAAGCCAAAATGGGGCTTCATGGAGCTTGATAAATGTCTGCAAGGAGTCAGGTGATATAGGCCTGCAATAACAGAACTAGATTCTGTTACCCTGAAGGTCTCAGGAAGTTGCCAGAAACTTCAGACAGAAACATCTCTTGAAGCAATTCAGGGTGGTACAATACAGTACCTCGGTATTGGATGTGCATCAACTGAACTAAATTTCAGTGAAGCTGTAAGTGTAACAATCCACGCAAGCCAGTTTACAACAGACAAGGATACAATTCTATAACTTAGAGTTTACAGACTCAGTAACAACTACATTGAAGAAGAAAAATAGGGAACATACTTCCGTGAAGCTTTATTGATCTGCAGCCTTGTCTTAATTCAGTAGCCAGTACAAATGGCACCTTACTGACAGGCACAGAAGAAACTAAAGGTCGCTTGGCACAGAAAAGAAATTAACTCTCTCAGCTCTGTTTGTGAAACCCTTAAATCTCATAATTTACCTAGCCGGGCTGGTTGCCTCTGAAGTCAATGGGGTTTTTTACCAATGACTTCTTTTCCCAAGCATGGGACAGTAGGGGAGAAGTAAGCATTGTTTGCCTTCATTGGTCATATGCCTTAAAGATTTGAATGCGGATTTTTAAAGCATAGAGATAAAATTCCAGGGTTCGAGGTACGCCTAATGACCTGTCCAAAATCAGCCCAGCTCTGTGTTTTCATGCAGGGAAAATGATGTAAGGTTGGTTGCCTTATTTACATTAATACTTGAGTTTGCATAGGTACACAAGAATGGGCATACTGAGGAAAATTGAAGTTCAGTTCAGCTCGTTCTTTTGTCTGTGACAGCATCAGAAGAGCACAAGCTCACGTGCTGTTTCCTCTGAGGGAACAGTCATTAGTGTCTCATGGACTTTCTGGATTGAGTGTGATTTCTGTTATGTATTTACTATTGCAAAATTGATTTTTCTTTCATACATATATCCTGTCTCCCCTTAAGCTCGTATACATGCAGTGACACCCTAAATCAAGCCATTCCTTGGACAAACAGTGCACAGAATCACAGGGGTTGGAAGGAACCTCTGCAGATCACCTACTCCAACCCCTCTGCCAGAGCAGGGTCACCTAGAACAGGTTGCACAGGATGGCTTTCAGGTGGGTTTGGAATGTCTCCAGAGTTGGGAGACTCCACCACCACTCCGGGCAGCCTAAGAGGGCAGTGTGTTGTTAATAATACAGTACCCAAATCCCAATGTCAGTCTTTGTCCTGAGTTTCTCAGCGTGAATCTCCCAGTCTTTCACCATTAGAGAGTCTAGAAAGATTAACTTTTATTATCTTTGAAGCATTAAGTGTGAAATTCACATTTCTGGAGTCCAGATGTCTTAATGGCACTGTTTTCTGTACTGTATTTCTTCACAAATCATACAGTTCAATGTCTGGTGATAGGAAGTACAGAGAGACTTTAGGACCGTATGATCACACTATGATCAAAGTGACTTGAGACCCATTATAAAATGTACCACAGAGGGTCATGCCCCAAGGCACTTAATGAGCCTGAGGAAAAATCCTGCTGCAGGCCTGTGCTTTGTCCTCATTGCTACAATCTCTTTCTCTCCCATGAAAAATCCTTTTGCTCAGGATTAGAAATAAATCCCAAGGTTGGGTGGAATAAAGCTATCAGGATCACAAAATGAACACAACCTATGCTTAAAATCAAAACCATAGCAGGTTTCCCCAGAACGGGATTATTTTACAGGCAAACACAGTACCAGATAAAACCTTGAATTCCCTGTAGCTTCCCTAGCTTAGTTTATGTATAATTCCTCTGTTGATTAGTAGAGTTAATAAAAAATAAAAATGTCTCCCTTTAAAGCGGGAAGAGACTCACATACCTGCATATACCTATCTCCAGGATAAAGATTTAATTACCTTGAGAAAAAGCTGGAAGAAAGATGAAACTCAGACACCTGTTACAGCTGAGAAGACGGTAAGGAGGGCCAGCATGCAGTAATTAAATCTTTATCACTCACAAAGGAGTCTGCAGCCTGCAGTGTCTTCCTGGTGAATATCACCATGTTTATTTTTAAACCTGCTCCCTGCCAGCATGTCCCAAAGTCATTTCATATACACAGCTGGCGGGGAAGAGGCGGGCTGGAGCTTGAAAAAGCAAGATCTAAAAGGAGAAAGAAAGGGGCTAGCTAAAAAGTTAGCAGAAAATGGGCTGGGATGGAAGACATCCAAGCCCAGTAATAGGTGACCTACATTTTCAGACCTGCTTGAAAAAGACGTATTTTCCAGATCTTGGCATCCCTCTTTCCTGAAGGAGCTGTACTTTTTTTTCACTCTCTGCTTTTCAGTTCTTTGGGAACTTGTGCTCCTTTAGGTGAGGTAACAAAATATAGATTTAGGGACTGACTCCTCTCAGAGGAGGAGCAACAAGTCCACATCTGAGTGAATTATCATAGAATCATAGAATGGTTAGAGTTGGAAAGGACCCTAAAGACCATCTAGTTCCAACGTCCCTGACATGGTCAGGGACACCTTCCACTAGACCAGGTTGCTCAAAACCCCATCCAACCTGGCCTTGAACACTTCCAGGTTTTTGTAAATGGTGGAAAAACTACGCAGAAACCTTTTGCCATATGTGTGAGAAATTGCAGTGGCTGCCCCATATGGCCCCATCACACTCAACGCTGCCTTCCCCAACATACCAGTGTGAGCCTGATCAGCCCATGAGGTTTGGGTCTGTTGGTGAACTTGGACCACAGCTGGTCTCACAGTCTGTCTTTGATCTGGGCTTCTTTTGTACACAAAACCAACTGTGGAAAGTTAATTATTCTGTTGATATGTATAAGGACAAGTGAACACCTACCACATTTACTTATTCATTTATTTGTGCACGTGTCCTTCTGTCCTCAGGAGACATATGAAGTTATGTCTGTGTGTGTGTATATTGAGGTGTGAAAGTATGTGTTTGTTTAAAAACTCTGTTGGAGAAGTCATGGTCAACCAGCTGCATTAAATAGTCCAATGCTTTAGGGCGAAGGGAGGGATTATTCCCCCCTGCCTGTATTCAGGTCTTCTCATGGAACAAAGCTGCACCAAGGAGGGATGTGAGCTGTGTACAACTTCGAGGCTGGCCCTACTTCATGTGACAGGTTGCATCAGAGACCTCTAGAAATCCCTTACAACCCAAGCTATTTGATTCTCTGGCTGTTTTCACATCAACGAAATTTGTATTAATGACAAGGGGGAACTTCTTGAGACTTCAAGGACTGGAGGGACTGACAAATAACTCTGGGGTCCCTTGGAGAACAGCCACATTCATGGCCTGAGCATCTGAATCTCAGACAACTAATTACCCCCAACTTTGTCTTCTTCTGACACTTCCCTACTTTTTCCCCGTTGAGCACATCTCTCCTTCCTTCAATGATGCCCTCTACAGAGGGTGAGTGGAAGGTCCTAAGGCTGCGTTTAGATTCAAGCTGCAGACGGCACCATCAATAACTGATAAACCTCTACAGTGACCTCTCTTTCCTTGCTCTAGCTTGGTCTAGCCTTTTAGCTCACCTCCCCCACCCCTGCCAAGATGCCTATGTTGGTTTTTGGTGGGGCTTGGATGTTCATTTATTTATTTTCCTAACAGAGTGGTAAAATAGATTATAAAAAAATATGCTTAAAAAAAGATGGGCAGCTTACAAACTGGAGGGGTTAGCTGCAATCCTGAGTATATATGCCAAGAGCTGAATATGTTTTTAAGCATAGCTATGTTGTTTCATTCTTTACCTTTCTCTGCGTGTGTGTGTATGTGTGTCTGCAGGGATTAGTCATGGATTCACAAAATGGATTTTCTCAGAAAAATATTCTTTCTGTGTCCTGTTCTTTTGATACAACTTCAACATCTATTTCAGTATAAACTTTTCTCCTCCTCCTCTCTGTGTATTTGTGTGTGTGTGCTTGTGGGTGTGTATAAATATGTACATATATTGTGGTTGGCTGGAAGTAGGAAAATCCATTTTCTTTAACAGTCATATCTCTGAGAAGCAGACTCACAGAAAAGCTTTTAAATACTAAATTAAAAGACTTGAACTGCTTGGCTTTTCTGGTCAGCTTCTCCTTAATTCTTTTCTCTCTCCCTCTTGCTCTCTCTCTCATTCTTACCCCTGTGCTGAGTTTTCTGTTTAATTAGGGGGAAAGAAAACAGTGACATCAAGTCAAGGACATAATCTCTTTCCAAGATGGCAAAATTAGAGTTTAATCCTCCTGGCACAGTGACATCCAGAAAAAGGAAAATTCACTCTTCAGATACGAAGCTAAGAGTTAGGTCCTGTTGTAGCACCTGTTGAAGGCTGTGAAAACCTTTCTTTTTATTTATATATATTGCTTTGGATGCTGAATCCTTTTGCCTGGTAGTACATAAATGCCCTATTGAAACCTCTGGAAGCTGAGGATTGACATGGCCAGAGGTGTTCTGCTGAGATGCCTGTAGGACCTTGACATCAGAGGGCACAAACTTTGTTGCTAAATCAATAGATCATTTCCCTCATGAAAATGCTCTGTAATTCAGCCACCTGGAGAGGGCAGGACTGTAATCCTGTGTAGCTTTCTGTCTTCAGGCAGCTTTCACCATTCATCGTTCTTTTTTGCATTTTAACACCTTGTGGTTTGGTTCACGTTCAAATTTTCTGCATTCTGGGTACAACTCATCTCACCCAGCATCAGCAGTCAGGAGTCCAGCATCTTGCAAAAATTATTTATAGTAACTTCAGGGACTGGACACTATATTCATACACTTAGACATCCCTCTTAAGAAAGGATAGTTTACCTATGGGAGTCTTGCTCTTCATGGATGGCACAGGGGATTTTGAAACCTACTTTAGATCAGATGTAGATCTTTCAAATGTCTAAAATTAGACAAGATGCTCCCACTCCATGAAAGAATAAATTATGCAGATGAGGAACATAACCTCCACCTCCAATTCCATGGAAACAATCTGAAAAGACACTGGGAGCTCTCCTCTCATCATGCTCAATGTGAAGAGGACTCAGATCTTGTCATAGGAATCAATAATAGTATTGTGATGCACCTTGTGTTTACAGGAAAACATTTTCCTCTGAAGTCTGCTATGGCCGTTTTGCATTTCTGAATCATTTATTGTAATGTTTTATCAGAAAGGAAATTAGTGATATAATCTGCCAACTCCATTTACTCCTAACTTTTTTGCTGAAAACTGTGGCAAACATAAGGTGCCCATATACAGCAAATGACAAATCACTGCAGTTGCTGTTTTATGAACTGTAGCACAATACTCTGTATACTTCCTATAGAAGTCAACTGTACCTAGCATATTGAGGGCTTCACCCAGGTGCATACTGTGAGCAGGCATCTTGCATGGTGTGTATGGGACTCAGGTGCACAGTGTGGAAGTTAGAATGACAGTGAGTCTATAGAAAACACTTACACTAAAATGCAGCTATTTCCTCTCTGCAATGTGGCAGCTGAGATCACGGAGCAATCGTTTCCAGGCAGAGAAGTGTGGAACAATGTCTCCAAATGAAATTATAGCTTGAGGAAAGGATTTTTTTGAGGCAGGATGGAATGTAATTACCCAAGTTGGACTTTTGCCAGGACACTGACGTTTAAAGCACTTTCAGCTCTTGTGGAGAGTGCCACAGATCTTTTAATGACTGCAAAGGAATGGGCTTTGGAATTTTTTTTTTTTTTTGGTATGTGTGTGTGTGAGTATCTCATCCAAAAGGCAGAATAATAAAATGAGAAAGAAAAAAACTATCAAAGAAAAAGCTAATCTTTGCAAAGTGATGGAATATGTAAATCCCACCTTGAAATGGTAATTTATTAACTTCTTTTCAAGATAAAAATGCAATTAGTTCATTCTTTCATTTCCCCCCATCCCCAAAAATGCACATATATTGTTATCACGTCTTCTGCTCCTCTGTCAAATCTGTATCATTTAATTTTGTTGCAGTGAAACTTGTGGGTTTTATAAAAAGGGCTGGTGTTGGGGGGTTCTGCCTTGTTTTACTCCTCACTGTAAATAAAAGAAAATATTACTAAATTCTGAAATGATTGCTGTTGAAAATCTGTGCTTTGTTGAATTTTATAAAGGCTATGGGCTATTTTTATATTAGATACAGTGTCAGTAAAGAGTAATCAGAGAGTGAAAGGGACTTTTTATCATTCCCAGTTTATTCACAGAAATACTCTCTTGAGCTCTGCAGGAAAAAAATAAAATATTGTGTGTGATAGAAGAGTAAGCGTGCCTTATTTTCCACTTGATCATTTTTGGTAAGGGAACGAGTGTAGCTGCATCTATATCTATGCATCTGTATACACAGCACACTGGTTATTCCTAGGTAGTCAATACAGCCTAACTTTTCTGAATCCACTGTATTTTTATCTCCTCGTTTTAATGTTTCATCAGGATTATGTAAAGCTCGGTCTAACTGTCTGGTCATCTGTATTTGGGTAAATACTTGTAAATGTTTAATAAAAGAGGTATAAATAAATAAATGTTAAATGAATCAGTTATTGCAACGGTGGCAGATTTTATTTGATAACAGTAACATCTGGATATTCCTGCGTCGACTAATTTACTAATGGTTCACAGAGGATGCAGTAGATGCCAGTTCAGACTATTTTCTATCTGTGGGAACTTGAATTCACTTTTGGCTCTGAAGAGTGTCCTGTCCTCACAAAGCTGTTATGCTACAGCTCTCATAGTCCTTCCTGGCAGCGCTGCTTCACATTGTTTAGGTTATTTAAATAAGTACCAAGTCTAAAAGAAAAAGAGTGAGAGGGAGTCACTTGTAAAGAATGAATACGTTTCTTTGGCAGTGAAGACACAAGGGGTGGGATTCAGCTCCCCTGTTATTAGGTGTCTATAAAGTGAATGTCTCCATCTGGATAAGTTGTCCAGGCTCCTATTATAATCAACAGAAATCTATTGCATAGAATTGAGGGACTGCAAGTCATCTCGTGCTAAAGTAGACTTGCATTTAGAGCAAAGAGACACATCCCTTCCATTCTCCGTGTATCATTTTGAGCTTCTACTCCTCACTGATGCTTTTAATCCTGAAACACAATGCAAAGAGATATTTATATGTTATATGTGGACATTGAAATGAAGAAAATTTAAAACTGGAGATGTGTCTCCGGGCTTTGGTGCTAGGCTATTACTGAGCTCAGGAGAGAAGGCATCCTAAAGAGACTGCTTCTCACAGAGTTCTGAGATGAGATCCCAAATTTGGCAAGAAGGGGCCCACAAGCCCATTGAGGTCCGAGTTCAGCGTATGCTTGGCTATGCTACCAGTTCTGTCAGCAAGATGTTGTCTTTGGGAGCATCAGGGTTGGCTGGGTAGCAGCAGTCTCCTACCCAGAGTTTATAACGATCTGTTGACTTTCAGCCATGAGTCCTGGCAGCATCCAGTCACCCCTAGTGAGTTAGCTTCTTTGAGTGGTGGGAAGGAAACAACAGCTCACAGAAGTATAAGTTAAAGATTTCTTCCCTCTGCTCTGTATGTCTTGTGCCATTTCATGAACTAAAGAAAGCTCTGGATGGATGGTGTAAGATGCACACCACTTCTCCACAAGCACCATTTATACATTTATAATGATAACTCTTTTAATTTTGATCTATAGTTTCTCCTTAACCTGAGCGATGCCCACATAACTCTTTTTTTTTTTATTTGCAGAGAGAGTCTTTTCCCTGCTGTCTCTGATATCAGCCTCAGAAAGAAACCATGCTAGTTCAAGTCTACAGAACCTCTATTTCCTCAGTTTTCCTCTGTGAAATGCTCAGTGGAAAACTTACACCTTCCAATTCATCCTGCTGCTGGAAAGCTATAATCCTTCTAGCCTAACACATGATAATTGCCATTTCACAGGCAGGATTTTAAATTTCCAGCATGTTCTAAACATCCCATCCCCTTTCGGTGGTGTGACTAAGGCAGTAGAAGAGGGGCTGGAAGACGGTGTGTAATGATGAGACTCTAAATCAGGAGTGAACCGGCTCCATTTACAAGGGCTCTGTTGGTATTTTATTAATTGCCTCACCGAGGAGATGGAAGCCTGCTTCTAGAGCAAAGAGGCAAATCATTGATTATCCCACCAGCTCTGGTGGTGTTGAAAGCTCAGGATTTGTGCTCCCCACCATCCTGCATAGCATTGCTTGTAACCATGGTGTCCGGACGTGTGTGAACAGAGCCTGGCTTCTTGCATAATGCTTGCAGCACAGCAGCACCACCAGACTTACCAATTAAAGATTTGTCTTGGCGAGCAGGGATTAAATACTTTTCATTAGCAAATTTAGAGATTCTAAAGCCCTATTATAGAGAATTGCCACCCGCATTGTGAGCGAAACAGCTGTACAATGGGCGATTATAAAGCAAGAAGATGAAGTGACGTTTTGGATAGGAACTTTATTGTATCTATACTCTCAGCCCTACAATCCCATGGAAACAATTATGTTTAATAAGAAATATTGTTATTTCCTTCTAAGCGGGTGGGCTATTTGGTCCGTCTCCCTATAAAGGTTAAAAATAAAAATGCATGACTCTGTGCGTTGTTAAGATAACTTCACATTTCCATCACCTTCAAAAAAAATAATCACATACAATATTCATAATATTGTGCTATATAAAGACACAGGAGAGAGCATAATTATTATTATATATTTTCATTACTTAAGAATTATGACTGTGAGAGTTTCTAAAACAAAAGTTTGTAGGAAAAAATTGAAATGAAATAAACAGTCACTTTCTTTCAAAGTTTCTAGAGTTTTAATTCCAATCAGCTATAACAAAACTGATGACAGAAAGGGCTTTCAGCATGTTAATAGCATAGCAATATACCATGTGTATTTGCAAATCCGTTTGCTTTGAGATGCTTTGATCATGTAATATTCTACATGGAAGAAGGCAACACCAAGCATATGAAAGATCTATGAAAGAAAATAATCTCCCACACTCCTCAGTAATTCTCCATTTGCCCAGCAGAGTTTATAGTCAGCAGGCCCTCCTGAAGTCCTGAGTTTTGCAAGATTCACAGGCAGGCAGCAGCCCTTGTGCACACTAACTCAGCTTGTTGCAACTACTGTAACACCTATTTTCAAACAAATGTCAAGTGTTAGAAGTCACCTGCTATCATGGTGTCCAGAATCCAGGTCCTCATACACTGAGGCTATAAGTGGACTATTCCTATACTAGGAAATAAAATAGGAAACATTGCTGGGCACTGGAATTTGCTGATAAACATTTTTACAATGATCTCTGGTGTAGTTTTAGACTGAGCACTGACCTTACAATTCCTGGATGATGGCTAATAGCTGACACAGCCCCAAAACCATTCCAAATTGGCAGTCTGGATGCAGCAACTTTGTTTTACAGACTAAAAGAGTTTAATTGTATAAACACATGTCTTTGGTGGCCTCAGTGCTGGAAGATGCTCTCAGGCTTCCTTAAGTTACTTGTGTAGATGTTGCCTGAGAAAAAAATGTGGTTATTAATTTAGAAACATGCAGGACACAGTTTTAGCTACAGCCCTTAGCACTAGGGTATGCAAAGTCATTACAGCTGGAACTGGCACAAAGCAGAGACACAAAACACTCCCCTAGTGACCAGGAGGGTCTGTAAAGTGCCTGCTTGTGACAAAAGTCAATTTCCAACAATGGATGTTAGTAAGTGCTCTTCCTTCAGGGGCTGCTGTTCTGCAGCTGCCTGCTGATACATGAAAGTCAGGTGTGTGGTTGTATGTATTTACAGCATGGAGGTCTACTGCTGGGACACCATGAGATGCAACCCGGAGCTCAGCATTTAAATGGGCAATGACAGAGCCTTTTTCAGCCTGTGTTGTCTCCAGGGATGAGATGGCCAGTGACAGGGTGCAGACACCAGCTGGAGCCCACACTTGCCCTCATAGCCCTTAGGTTTTACCCAGGAGAAGTGACTCTCTCAGTCAGGCTTAGTAACTTGGGCTTAACAATGGTAACGTGGAGGAAACCCAGAAAAGAGATGACCTGTGTTTGAGCAGCCCACAGTGAAGTCAAAATAGGTGCTCAGTTCTCAAGTAGAATCCTAAATTAACCCAAAGCAGCACTTTTACAGAAAAGCTTAAGCATTTCATTTTAGATGTGACACAGAAAGTTCAATATGTAGGGAAAGAGCTCATCAGTTCATTGAATTACCCAAAAGACCAGGTTTTAAATAAGATTTTGGTTCTTACCTCCTTTGTTTTCCACTTCTGTAATGATATATCTGACCAGAAGACTCATAATGTTGTTTATTTTAAACAAAGGGAATTCAACTAATCATCAAAAAGGATTTAATAATCATTAACAATCAGTCTAGATTTGTAGTATAGCAAAGAAATATGTCACTGTCAGTGTGCTTTTGCATTTCATTCAAACACATGGGTATACTCTTTGCTGGGTTAAAAACTGGCTGGAAGGCCGGGCCCAAAGAATGGTGGTGACTGGAGTTAAATCCAGTTGGTGGCCAGTCACAAGTGGTGTTCCCTAGAGCTTGGTATTGGTGCCAGTTCTGCTTAATATCTTTATCAATGACCTGGATAAAGGGATCGAGTGCACAGTCGGTAAGTTTGCAAATGACACCAACTTGTGTGGGAGTGTCGACCTGCTTGAGGGTAGGATGGCCTTACAGAGGGATCTGGACAGGCTGGATGGATGGGCTGAGGCCAGTGGGATGAGGTTCAACAAGGCCAAGTGCCGGATCCTGCACTTGGGACACAACAACCCCTGCAGCGCTACAGGCTTGGGGCAGAGTGGCTGGAAAGCTGCGTGGCAGAAAAGGACCTGGGGGGGTTGGTTGACAGTCAGCGGAATATGAGCCAGCAGTGTGCCCAGGTGGCCAAGAAGGCCAACAGCATCCTGGCTTGTATCAGGAATAGTGTGGGCAGCAGGACTAGGGAGGTGATTGTCCACCCGTACTCAGCACTGGTGAGGTGTATGCTGTACACACCACCTGTAGTCATGTGAGAAATTGGCAAGGTCCTAAAAGGCTGCTTAGATGGCCACAGATAGCTGAGATGAGGGAAGCTGGAGTGGATTTGAGGCAATATGAGGGTTGGTGGCTAAGAAGGATGAGTGAGATTTTGGATAGACAAAGATTTTGGATTGACAAAGATTTTGGATTTTATCTCTCCCCTGTCTTTCTTTCTGCTCCTCAAAAAAGACCTTTCCCCAAAATCTCACTTCCACATTTGACATCTCTTCCACTGCGACCTTCTCATCAGCTGTTCAGTTATTTATAAAAAATAAAAATAATTCAATTTGTTGAGTCGTCTTACGTGGCCAGTGTGATTTGCTGATCTTTTGTTGAGCTGACTTCTGAAATCAGAAATGTATGGCCTTAAGTGTCAGTATTATTGACTGTGTATACGGGATTGGACACAGATGTACAATTGCATGTACAGAAGTGCTTGTTCTTGTTGTCAGCTTAAGTTAGGTGTCTATGCGTAAAATGTGCCTAATGCCTTTATTGCATTTGCTTCTTACCTTGTTCATCAGCGTTAAAGAAAACAGTCAATACTCCAGCAAATAGTGGAGAAGGTTTGCAGTATGTGTAATGTCTTTCATTGCAAGAATAAATGGGTTATATCCTTCACTTTGAGAGTTTAAACAGCAGATTACCCTCTGCATGTGGGTCCATTTCAGTTCGAAATTGTTATTTGAATTCTGCTAACACTAAAGGCATGGTCAGGGACTAGGGTGCTATCGTGTTGGGTGTTATACAGACAAAGAAGGAGAAAAAAATAGTCTCTGCCAGAAAGATTTCCAAATGCATTTTCGCTATTGGAAATCATGTTCTTGGTTATTTTCATCCAATTAGAGGGCACAAACAATGCCATGTAAACTGCGACGCTAATCAAAATAAATATCTGATTTTATCCCAGCAAGTCACATGACTATAAGAGATGTCACTATCAGCAAAACTCTACAGATAGTTACACCACTGCAGCACACAGCGCATGAAAAGGCTCTGAATTATTTATAACAACTGGGTCAGCTTCTCAGTAGGAAAAAGCTGGCAGAGCTAATTGATATACCCCAAACTGATGTTCCACTCCATATTTGAGGAATAACTCCAAATAACAGAAATTCAAGGAAATCATAAGCTGTTTTGCTTGCTACAGATTGCTAGCTCACTTTTGCTATCGAGCCTGCAGGAGGAGTGCATGGCAGGCTATAAAGAGCAAGTTGTCTGGGTGGTTTGGAACCAATATGTACACATGCAATTCTGCACTGGAGGAAAATGGGATGCATTACATTTGCCTTCCTTACCCCACTACAGAATAAACCTCAAGTGCTAAAATAAAGGCCATATTTTATAGCAAGTATATCGCTAGGGTCATTAGCTTTCCCATTCAACTTCATCATATGGCTACACAGCAGGATGCATTCCAAATTTATTTCATAGCTTGTCAATAAGCAGCTGCCTTTTAATAGCTCTTAACTTCATTGACTTGAAAAACAAAATGCCTCACACTCACATTCAACCAAGTGGTCCATCACAGGGATCTCAGCTTTTTCTGGCATACAGGGGAGAGTGGAAAGTACCCTCTGACTCCAGCTTTCACCATCAGTTTTCTGAACACTTATCATCAAGGAACAGAGAGACAGAGACTTGCTGGACGGGGAATTATTATACTGAGGAGAAGTGTGGTGAGTCCTCCTAGATATAGCTAGCCTAGGGAGTGTAGCAGGGAGGAGTGGGAGCGCAGTCAGGAATGGGAACTTCAACATGTCCCTTCTTTAAGTGGGGAAAAAGAGGGTAAAGTGCAGAGCTTGCCAGCAGTAATTTTATTTAGTACTACTGTTTCAGCAGTCATATGATCTTAGAGCCCATTCTGCTGAGCCACCTCCTGCATATTCTGGAAATGCTCAAGAGTGATCAAGACTAAGTGTTCCAAGAGAGGATGGGAAACTACCCACTGTATCCTGCCCCATCCATGGATAGGAGAGGCTACTCTGCTTGTGCGTGTGCGCAAGTAGCGCTGCGTTGGGTGGTTGGATTCTCACAACCACCTTGTCAGCTGGAAACTCAAGACCAAGGGTCAATACTTACGAGATCAAAACACAAAACCTTGGCAGTTTGTTATAAAAGGGCCAAATGGTTGCAAATCAGTGACACTACAAGGTAACTTTGAAAGGTGTACTACTTGCGGGCACTTTTGAGTATTGAATTGTTTCCCTTTATTGTCCCTCCAGTCTCTGAGCTCTTTCAAGACACGGGTTTCTACTCTTATGCAATAAAAAGTCTCTAGATTGAATTTTTCTCCTCATTTTACATACAGAAGAACTAGAGAGATTTGACAGCCTCTGTGACCAGTGTCTACCTCTGCTACCTAAGTACTATTTGAATATCAACCAGGAGATTTGAGAGTGAATTAAATTTTCCTTCTGTCAAAAGAATTTACATTGCTGTTATCAAAAAAGACCTACAGACACTAAAATTGGATGTAGGAACATTTTATTTTTAAAATAAAATTTCTTTGCCAGACATCCCAGAAGGATCTAAATGGCATTTTTGTTTTTGTTTTTAATGCTACTTGCTAGGTAGGAGTCGGGGTGTCAGGAAATACTACAGAAGCTGTTGGGAGATAGAATGATGACTCCAGTTGCTGGTGTGATTGGCAAGAAGAGGATAGGGAGGGCTGAAAATCGCATTGCTGCCCACTGCTATACTGTATAGTGCCCAGACCAACAGCATGCCAGTGACTGCTCTTGCAGTTTAAAAACAAGTTCATTTTCAATGCCATGGGAATAACCTACAAGCATCCTCCAAAAAGACACCTTCTGCTAAAAGGGTAAACTTGTATTGTTCGCTCCTTCACACTCCAGTCTGACTGAGTATGAGCCAGTGCAAGTGCAGAAACTATGTAGTCATAGTAAATGGTGAATCTATCAACTTAGAAACATACTGTCTGTGTCGGACTTTATTGCTGTGAGATCAGAGCTGTTGTGCAGCTGGCTGGTATTGAAGTACAGACAGAAGAGCTTGGGTTCATCCCTGAATTGTCAGGCCCCTCTAAGGCACCTGTGTGGGTTTCTTTTGGGTTCAGTTTTGCTTGCACATGCCCAGTTGAAGAGCAAATTTGCATTCTCGTGTCTGCAACATGCTAAGTGCCTTGATGGTGTGTCATAAACACAGAGGGACAGGAAAAAAAAAAAGTAAAAGTGATAAAAAGATGAAAAAGAAATATCAGCTTGATCTAAACCATTTTCTTGCTAGTGTTTGAGTACTTTCCAAATTATTTTCTTGAGTCCCAGCTTAAATGACTCCAGTAATTTGCCTCCTACCATTTCCATGTCATGTGTCTGCTAAAAGATGGAATGGAACGGAACGGAACAGAATGGAATGGAATGGAATGGAGTAGATTAGAGTACAGTACAGTACATTAGAGTACAGTAGAGTAATTCCAGTTAGGAGGGACCTATATTGATCTTTTAGGCAAACTGCCTGACTACTTCAGGGCTGACCAAAAGTTAAAGTACATTATTGAGGGCATTGTCCAAATGCCTCTAAAGCACTGACAGGCATGGGCATAATGTAAATTTTTTACAGTAATTTTGGGGGGGTTTAAGTGATTTTGTTTATATAGTATATATAAATTTTATATGTTTGATTTTTAATTATATATATAATTTATATATAGATATAATTTTATTTATTGTGATTTGTATCTGTTGTTTGTTATAGGCACTCTTACCCAATCTAAAGCACTCACTGAAACTATCAACATGTCAGGGGGGCAAAGTACCACTGATGTACCCTGTAGCAGTTATTTCTCTGTAGATCAAGTCACGGTAGAACAAGACCATGTCTGAGTCAGCACCAAAGCACCGTCTGGCTGAGGTTGTGCCTGAGCTGCAGGTGCTCCTCAGGCAACTTCAGCCTTCTCAGAGAGGCTCAGTGCTGTGCTGCCAGCAGCGTAGCTGCATAAGCCTAGAGAAAAAACATGTATATGATTTTTCTCCATTGCTGGTTTGCTGTCTACAAAGAGCTTCATGCTGCTCTGGCCATATTGCCAGCAAGGCTCACATGGGAACTGGGCTGCTCTTTTTGGAGTGGGGGAAGGCATGATATAGAATTATAGAATGGTTTAGGTTGGAAGGGACCTTAAAAAGCATCTAGTTCCAACCCCTTGCCATGGGCAAGGACACCTCCCACTAGACCAGATTGCTCAAAGGCTCATCCAGCCTGGCCTTGAACACTTCCAGGGATGGGGTCTTCACAACTTCTCTGGGAAACCTGAGCCACTGTCTCACCCCCCCAGTAGTGAAAAATTTCTTTCTGAGATCTACCCTAAATCTCCTGTCTTCCAGTTTAAAACCATTACCTCCCGTCCTATCACTACATGCCCTTGTAAAAAGTCTCTCTCCAGCTTTCCTCTAGGCCTCCTATGTAGGCCCCTATATGAGGAAGAGTTTTATGTTCATTCCCCAAGCCATCAGTTTGTACCATACTCACACATGCTGTGGAGAAGAAGCAATGCTTAATCGTGTCATGGGCTCACATTTCACCTAAAAACTGTGGAAGGTCAGCAGTATCACTTTATTCAGTGCTGTTTGGTCCCACTCCGATAGGTGGAAACTTAGACATGTGCTACTGACTGCAAAGCTGGGCTCTTCGGCACATGAAAGAGCACGGAACCCATCTCACAACTACAGACTTTAAGTCTTGAGGTCTAACCCCTTTTCTGCCCCAGATGTGGTGGGCCAGAAACCCTCCATTCCACTAGTGCAGTTACCGTCATCTACAAACTAAATATAAAGACACTAACTCTTTCAAAAGCCATTTGCAATCAGCTGAAAGGCAATACATGAGCACAAAACTGTTATATTTTAAATGCAGATGTAGCAGACAGGCATTTTGCCTTAAACATTTCTTGGTACAAAACGTACGAGCTCTGCTGACTCAGACACGTGGCAGGTGTTATAACCACGAGGAAAGCGAGATACCAATTTCCAGCCCTGCAGAGGCAAGACTAAGCACAGTCAGTTACAGTGTTTTTTCCTCCCTTGCATTCCTTGGTCTTAGTGCCTGCAAAGAGCTGACTGAGCATGTGCAAGAGGACTAGGTCATTGACCTAGGGGAGGGTCTTGTCTGACGTGGCCCCAAAATCATCGTATGCAACCCTGAAATCATCCCCTTGTGACCACCCATGTTATGCTGAGCCTGCGCAGAACCAGACTGCACCTATTCTCACCGAGCATCACACCCACCGTGCACATGCATGAAGTTTCTTGGAACTGGGCGGAGACTTTGGGACTTGGACTGTATAAAAATGGTAGCATCATAAGCTTGCGTGGCACTCCCACCACCAAGATACCCTGAGTGAGGAGGAGCAACGGGATGCTGCTGGATCCGCAGGTGGTGATATGTCTTTCTTTCATCTCTCTCTCTCTCTTTCTCTTGCTGTACCTCTCTCTCGCTCTCTTCCTCTCTTTCTTCTTGGAAAAGTATGGCATGGGACTGGCTTTTCCAACTCACTTATCCTGTTAAGTAATTGTTATTGAGTTATTGTATCTATCCACTTGCCTTGTATTTTGTATCAATAAATCATAAAATTGGTTGGCTGATGCCGTTTCACCTTAATTCTGTTAAAGGGGATCACGAATGACTTGGGTTGTTAGTCCCAAGGGGAGGGAATGACTCCTTTTGGGTCGTGACAACAGATCACATCCCCATCCTCATTCAGCCATACCCAAGAAATCAGTTACTTTTTTGCCCCACAGCTGCAACCCCAAAGACATTACTACATGGCCCAGTGGCAGGGAGCTGGGTAAATACAGAAGTGAAGAAATAAACAACATGAGAGTGTAGCTCAGGACACATATAAAAGCAGAAGAGGCGAATTACCAAGACCTTGTAAAATGGTATATGATTATACTTTTTGTTCACCCTAAATCATCACCTAAGTTTATAGAGCATCTGTTTTTCTTCCAGGCTGTTCCTCACCTCAATTTTATTCTACTTATTCTTTCTTATTATACTGTGAATTTTTATCACCCCTTTAAACAGACACTGAATAGTCTTTATCTGAAAGTATAAACTTACTCTTATCTATGGATTTATTTGTTGCTGTATTTTATACCTTCCAAAACATCAGCAAATAAAACTCAATTAGACCTCAAAACAAACTCTGCGGTCTCCCTCCCATGCCTTCCCCCTTGCTCAGCTCTCTATTTCCACTCTTTGTAACCTTCCCAGACAGAAGTATTATTCTCATCTGCTGTAACCGGGGTTAATTTAACTTCTAATTCTGACAGGCTCTGTCAAAATAGGAAGCATGTTGAGTAAGTGGGCTCATATCAAAGTGCAACCATTGCAATTAATAACTGTAGGTTACACCAAGTCCTCCCACTTTGGGAGGGTGAAATCCAAACGGTTGCCAGATGTCCCATGTGAAATGGGGCTTGAATCTCTCTTTGCTCAAAAGCAATTCATGAAGGTTTCAGTTGCACTGGTTGGAGAAAATTTAGAACACACTCATCAAATTGTCATGTAGAAGTGAGTTCTGACCGTGGTTTTTCCTCTGCTGTACATTGTGACACAGGCAACACAGGGAGGCATCATTGAGCTGTGAAGTGGAGTTGTTATGAGGCCCTGCCAAAGGGAAAAGGATCACGTCAATATTTATTAGACTTTCCAGCAGCTTGTTAAGTCAGTAGGAAAGCTGAATCCCAAACAAACTCCAATTAGATTTAGTTTCAAATTGAAGGCCTTATCCGGAACCATCCAACAGAGAAATTACACCAGCACTGGTATGGGCTTCTTTCTTAGGGAACTTTTTAACCCTTTATTATCTGTCAGTATTCCATTGATGAAGGCTTTGATGGTGCTAGTACAGCAAGCTTTGCTATCCAGAGATTTATTGCACAGACATGTATGAAGTGTTTGTGAAAAAAGCACTAAATTTGGGGGATCTTGGCAGAAGATGATGCTTACCTTGGAAATCTATGTTCTCAAAGAGGATGGTCTGTTACTGTGTAGATGGAGACGGGTGTCTTGGTTGCAAAGGTCCTTGCAGCAGCATCTTCAGGTGGACTGAATGAGACTCAAAGTAACTAAAATGCCTCTGTTTGTGGGCAACTGAAGTTCAATCCAGGGAAAAACAACAATATTTCCTTTTCTGGTTTTGAGAGAGGCAAAGCAGCTATCCTGGAGAGGTATTGTTGCTGCATGAAGCTTGCATGGTGAAGGAGTAGAGCAGATCTTGAAGGAAGAACCTAGTATTTTAGTTTCTTCTTTGCTCTGTGGAGCACTTTTGGTGTTTGATAGCAAATGTAAGACATATTAAACTCCTCTTCTCTGCTTGCAGCCGAGGTGGGACAGGGATTGGAACCAAAATGCATTTTCTTTGGAGACCACTGTGAATTAATTGCAAAGGTAATAGTTAGAGAAAAGAGAAGAGAGAGAGAAAAGCAGCAAGACTACTTCTCAAAGCATTACACCCAGAGACAGCTTTAGGGGTGAAAAGCTGCCACTTTGTTAAAGCAGTTGGCAGAAGCAACACTCTTCGTTTGAGTATTAGCAAGACAACCTGGCAATCCTCCATGGAAAATAATAATAATAATAGTAATAATAATAATAAAAAAATTAATTCAGATCAGAAGTAATTTCTTCTATTCCTAGGTGTCTTGTCACTGAATCCTTATTATGTGCACGTCAATCGTCAGAAAAATTCCAGTGAGAATTACACGCCCCATTGCCTAAGAAATTGTATTTTCATCAAATCTGCCTAGATTTCATTCCAAAACCTATTCTGTTCCCTTGAAGGGCTAGTCCTCAGTCACTTTTGAAAGTAAAATTTAGCTATTTCAGCCACATGGGCCTTGCATTGCAGACTGAAGCTATAAGGAATAGCCTTCGTGTTTACATAATTGGCACTTCAGACTCTTACACTAGATACAAACCAGGAGTCTATATTCAAACTTCTCTTTCTTGGCCTTTCATTTACATTATTATATCAAAACCACTACTAAAGTAGAGAGTAAAACCTATGTTTCTTTTGGAATATCCCCATTTTGTGATTTAAGACAGTTTTACTTCACCTCAGGAGCGAGTATTTAAAACCAGATTGAAATCCATTTATTTGAAGTGTGCTTGTTGAGATTGGTTTATTCTGTTCCCTTTCTGGGAGCACAAACAGAATAAAATCCACCTGGGAAGAAGATTTCTATCAATAGCTTCATTTAGCATTCCTCTTGCAAAAAAATGACTTATTTTACAAATGAGAATATATTATTTCATGAAGTCTCCAGTTCATATGTTCAGAATTTGAGATGGATAAATAAACAAATCAGTAGTCGTCTTCTCCTCATGCCATTCATATTTTCCCTTTCCACCTCTTACCTTTTCTTGACTACAAATGTGATTACTGAAAGAGCCTTATTAAAGTGCATAATTTTCTTCACAACAGTAAGTTTATTTCTTAAGAGGAAATTTCCACATAATGTCATGTTCAGAGTGAAGAAGTTTCTGTACTTCCTTCCCCTTTGGACAGTGATTTGTGAGGAAGGATGTACAGGGAAAAATAATGTGATATAAGACTTTGTGGAAGGCAAAAAAGACCTGTGATCCTGGCACCAGTCTAGTAAATCTGAATTCCATTTAACAGTTCTAGCTATTGCCTGTAGGAAGCATCAAGTTGAATTTTAGCTGCTTGACAGAATTAAAACCCAGGTTACCTGCTCTCTATGGTTATTTTAGCCTAAGTTAAGATTTTTTTTTTCCTCCTTATAGCGTTTATAACCTATGAAAATTCATCCCTGGCATGGCAAAACAGAAGAGAGAAAATAACAGAGCTTTTCCAGCTCCTCTCCAAGGGCTTAATCATTTTTCCTACAATCATCTTCTACTTTTGGTATTTATTTCTTCCCCAGGAGTTTTGTCCCACCTTTCACTGCTGATTTCCCTGAAATATTGGAGAGGCTGGTAACCTCTCGCTCATCCTTAGTCTGCATCCCTTGCATCCCCAAGGGCTTGCTACAGCTTGAACTGTACTAACTCCAACCCTCAGAGCACTGACAAAACGTGACATTTGAAAGCTGGCTAAGGTCTAGGACTAGGTGAGTCAATATATTATTACAAGATAAGCTCAAGGTAGCAAGATAGAGCCCTGATCGAAAACTTGGGACAGAATTAGAGCAGACAAGATAATATGGAACGCAACTGAGTTGCAAAATTCCTGAAGCTTCCAGGACTAAAACAGTAGTGAAACTGTACAGAGAAATTTAGCTCCCTACTTTACCAAACTACGAATTAGCAAAAATAAATATCGAAGTCCACTCACAACAATTTAATCCCCCCACCCACCCCGCCCCAGTTGATACTGAGGTGTTTAAACAGAGTAAGCTGCTGCTTATTACCTTGAATGCTGTAAAGACTATTACTCTCACTTACAAGGTGAAAGAAACCTGTCCCAATCAGACAGCATAATGCTACAAAGCCAGGCTGGAGTCTCCTACCCCATGGAGAGTAGAAGTTAGCAAAAATTATTTGTTCTGTTTTTCTATTTGGCCTTTGCCGTGCTAAGGGTTCAGCTCGGTGACTGACTGCTTCTCTGGGCGACACCACAGTGATATGAGAGGAGGCCACCTAGAAAGGAAAAAACTGAAGGGACTTGGAGATGATTATTATTATTTACTATTTACTCTGCACCTTGCATAAAATGAAGTTTTTAGTAAGTAGCAGAGTAATAAGTAGCTCCCAGCTCTGAGCTATCATGGCTCAAGATGACAAAATGCAAAACTACACTCATCTGTTTATTTTTTTGTTTTGCCTGTTGTGTGACAAGGTACTACATGCCAGAGCATCCTCTGGTATCTGATTCAGCAAGATGATAATAGTCTACCAGTGCTGTTGGCCAGTGGGATTTCGTTTTCAGTTTGCATGATGGAGCAGACAGCTCTGGGCTAGGGACCTGCTGTGCACATGAAGTGCCAGACTGCAATAGCTCCCCAGGGTCCTCTGGATCTGGGGGCAGAGGAAGACGCCAAGGCAATGATGAGAAACGGAACAAATACCAACCACAGCATCATTTCCTCAGTGTAATGTTTCCGGTTCTCCACTGACATGTGCAGGTGAGGTCTGCAATGTAAAGAGTGAATCCAATGGAATTTTTTTTTTTAATTTTTTTGGATATGCTTTACTGTGTGCTAGAAGACAAATTTTGTAACAAAGGCATATATATATTGTCCTGATTTGAGGTAAAACAGAACCAATTTTCTGTTGAGTAATTTTACTTTTTATCTAGGCCTCTTCTAACTGCTGAAATTAACAGCATGTTATGCAGAAACTGGTCGCTCTCAGAGATGTAAGACTAATGTTTTTAGATGATGCCAAGGAACGGGATGCAGAGATGCTCCTGCTTATCCTTATTGCTGTAACACCCAAGGGCAGCCAACTTTGTTATTTGTCCCCTTGGAGGGTTGGAAGCGGAAAAGAGCAGAGGGGTCACACCTGCGGGGAGGAATGGACTGGAGAGGTGACCCAAAATTGACCAAACGGGGTATTCCATCCCATCTGCATCATACTTAGTATAAAAACTGAGGGATTAAAGGATCAGTTCACTCTCTTTCTTCAATGGCTGGCATCCAAGGAGGACTCTGTCTGTTCATCTGCCTATGATGCTTATCCTGAATCCAGATCTGGAATCCAGTTCCCATCTGTCACTGGGTCCAGTCTGGGAGTTCCCCAGCACCTGCCAGTGATGTGATTGCCATCCTGGGAGCTTCATACGATTTCATTATTTTCCTTTTTATTATTTATTTATTAATATTTTCATTACAGTAGTTTAGTTTCTCCTAAACTCATAAGTTTCTTTCTCTTCCTTCTCTCCTTGAAAAGAGAGGTGGGGGAGAGCATCTGTGGTTTGCCTCAGTGGCCAGAGCAGCCCAAACCGTAACAGTACATGTAGATGTGGATGCATATGTATGCTGTATACGTACATGCATTACCAATGCACATAAATGATTATTGCTTGTGTTCCTACCTAAGTGTCATTTGGGCAGGATTATGTATTGGAGAGGATCAAGCCTTGACCCTGAATTTTCATGCTCAGGGCAGCAGGATTGTCCCATGAGTTGTCATGTAATGGCAAACCATTGTGGAAGAGCACCAGGACCTTATGGAAAGACACCTGAGGAGTTCCCAAAGACCAGAAATTCAGCCACAAATTGAGATACCAGCAACACGTCACCCAGCTTGGTGATACAAAGTTAGTCTAAGCCATAGCCATGGCAAAATTCAATAATGCCATGCAGATACTACTTTCCATCTCAAATTAGCGCCTGCTACTTTTTTGGTCCTCACTTTGGGGGAATAATTCTTCCTCTGCACTTGCAAAGCCATTTCCTTATCCTTCAAAATTCTCCATTGTTCTGCAACTCAGGAAACTTGACAGCAGGTAGTTTGTCAGCACATCTTTCATCTCCAGACAAACAATACCTTCTCTTCTTTACCTGGTCTCCACCTTTGCCTGTTCATCTTTTATTAATTATTCAGTCTATTAGATTTCCAGGACTATAACTTTCTTTTTGTTTGATGTTTGTACACCATCTTGCACAAAGACTTTGTCCCAAGATTGGGATTCTGAGTCAGTGCAGATAATTTTTCTTGTTTATTTTATCTGCAATACAAGGGATAAAAAAAGTTTTGTCTCAAAAGTATTTATTGATATTGAAGTTTTCTTGAGATATAGTTTTTCACTGTTTCTCCAGAACAGATGTGCATTGGTAAACTCCAAATGTTCCAGATAAATGAATGGAGTTGTGGTTTCCAGTTCTGCTCTTGTCAGCAGATAGAGGAGCTGTGTATATTTCCTGATGTGTTGATTTTGCTGTTGGAGATAACTGAGTGTCCTTATTTCAGCTGGGATAGACTTAATTTTCTTCCAGCAGCTCTGTTTTGGATTTAGTGTGAGAATAATACTCATAATACATATTATTTTAGTCACTGTTAAGTAATGCAGCCAAGGATTTTTCAGCTTCTCATACTGGCCTCCAACAAGAAGGTGGGGGACACCCAAGAAGCTGGGAAGATACACAGCTAGGACAGTTGACCCCAACTGACTAAAGGAATATTCCACACCATATGATGTCCTGCTTAGCAATAGAACAAGGGGAAGAACAAGGAAGAGGGGACATTTGGAGTGATGGCATTTGTCTTCCCGAGTAACCATTAGACATGATGGAGGCCTGCTTTCCTGGAGATGTCTGAACACCTGCCTGCAATAGGAAGTGGTAGATGAATTCCTTGTTTTGCTTTTTTTGTGCATGTGGCTTTTGTTTTCCCCATTAAACTCTCTTTGTCTCAATCCATGAATTTTCTCACTTTTACACTTCTGATTCTCTCCCCCATCCTACTGGGAGTGGGTGAGCGAGCAGTTGCATAGGTATTAGATGCCGGCTGGGGTTAAACCATGACACTGGAAAATAACCTTTTTCCCCTCTTCAGCAAATGTCAGTAAAATAATTCTCTAATTTCACCAATTTAGGTTTATGAAAAAAAAAAACATCATGGTTTGTTGCATCAGATAATAAAATTTGTGTAAAGTGCTAAATATTTTTTTCAAAGTGTGTTATGTTTTCTCAGGCACTTTCTCTTTTCCTGTACATTTGTAGACATGAGACTTTCTTCCCTGTGCATCTCCCATGATATACCACCAAAAAGTGCCCTCTTATCAGCCTTCCACTGTCTTTCATGAGAAAAGGGTCTCTCCAAATAGCACTGCAGTACCTCTGTGTAGCTGCAGCTTGGTGGAGAGCTCCTGTACTCCCCTTCCATCACAGTCAGACAACTTCTGCAAGGCATCAGCCTTGTTCAACTTTCTACCCAAACCTCATTTTTCATAAGGGTATTTTCAGCCAGGCTTCTCTTTTAAAAGCTTTCTGCTGAGCTAGCCAATGTGGATTTCTGAGTCTGCCTAAAAGTCTGTCCTGGGATATCCCTGCCTTCAAACTGTAAGTCTGGAGAAGGAGAGAGCACAAGAGAAGGATTTGGCCCCAGAGACTTAGGCAGATCTTCAATCAATCTCCTTTTCCTTTTCTTTCATTTTGCTGCTTTTGCTGCTGAGTAAATTGGGCTGAAGATTGTTTGAGCAGACAAGCACAAAGTCCACTCTACTCAGCATAGAAAGATTCAAATTTCCACAACTAACTATCTAGTGTAGGGATCCGGACCCCAAGTAAATGTCACTCTGACAACAAAATCATTAAATTTCTTAAAGAATTTTTAACAATAGAGATATTAAATTGTTTCTTTCCACTTCTTGTTTTTCTTGGCCTTTTTCTCAAACCAAGTTGAAGAATCTTACAGATGAAAGTCTTCTGCAGTTGTGAAATTCTAGGCAATTTTGTGAGAAACACAATAAGATCGCAAAAAGGGTTATTCAGAGGATGAGGTTTCAATTTTGTTTTACTTTTGAGATACAGAACATCAGAGCAGACTGTTTGGCTCTATTTCCTTTCCTTTACCAGAGGTTTCTTGTGGGTGAGGTGATTGCTTAGCTCTTTGATTAGACTTAAGGTATCAGCCTGCTTCTGATTGATCTTCAAGGGAAAAAACATGCAGCTTTTCAGCCCTTTGCATCAGCCAAATTCAGAGTCAGCAATAAAAGGGAGATATTGAGAAAGCTGGGAAAAGATGCTGCACACCTAATTACAACATTAACCAGTGAAATATTAGCAAACTTATTGGGCCTTTTCTATTTAAAAAAAATTAAAGGAAGTTCATTACGCTCTGTAATCCTGCTTAAATATTCATCATGTTGTTAATGAAGCACATNCTCTTGTCAGCAGATAGAGGAGCTGTGTATATTTCCTGATGTGTTGATTTTGCTGTTGGAGATAACTGAGTGTCCTTATTTCAGCTGGGATAGACTTAATTTTCTTCCAGCAGCTCTGTTTTGGATTTAGTGTGAGAATAATACTCATAATACATATTATTTTAGTCACTGTTAAGTAATGCAGCCAAGGATTTTTCAGCTTCTCATACTGGCCTCCAACAAGAAGGTGGGGGACACCCAAGAAGCTGGGAAGATACACAGCTAGGACAGTTGACCCCAACTGACTAAAGGAATATTCCACACCATATGATGTCCTGCTTAGCAATAGAACAAGGGGAAGAACAAGGAAGAGGGGACATTTGGAGTGATGGCATTTGTCTTCCCGAGTAACCATTAGACATGATGGAGGCCTGCTTTCCTGGAGATGTCTGAACACCTGCCTGCAATAGGAAGTGGTAGATGAATTCCTTGTTTTGCTTTTTTTGTGCATGTGGCTTTTGTTTTCCCCATTAAACTCTCTTTGTCTCAATCCATGAATTTTCTCACTTTTACACTTCTGATTCTCTCCCCCATCCTACTGGGAGTGGGTGAGCGAGCAGTTGCATAGGTATTAGATGCCGGCTGGGGTTAAACCATGACACTGGAAAATAACCTTTTTCCCCTCTTCAGCAAATGTCAGTAAAATAATTCTCTAATTTCACCAATTTAGGTTTATGAAAAAAAAAAACATCATGGTTTGTTGCATCAGATAATAAAATTTGTGTAAAGTGCTAAATATTTTTTTCAAAGTGTGTTATGTTTTCTCAGGCACTTTCTCTTTTCCTGTACATTTGTAGACATGAGACTTTCTTCCCTGTGCATCTCCCATGATATACCACCAAAAAGTGCCCTCTTATCAGCCTTCCACTGTCTTTCATGAGAAAAGGGTCTCTCCAAATAGCACTGCAGTACCTCTGTGTAGCTGCAGCTTGGTGGAGAGCTCCTGTACTCCCCTTCCATCACAGTCAGACAACTTCTGCAAGGCATCAGCCTTGTTCAACTTTCTACCCAAACCTCATTTTTCATAAGGGTATTTTCAGCCAGGCTTCTCTTTTAAAAGCTTTCTGCTGAGCTAGCCAATGTGGATTTCTGAGTCTGCCTAAAAGTCTGTCCTGGGATATCCCTGCCTTCAAACTGTAAGTCTGGAGAAGGAGAGAGCACAAGAGAAGGATTTGGCCCCAGAGACTTAGGCAGATCTTCAATCAATCTCCTTTTCCTTTTCTTTCATTTTGCTGCTTTTGCTGCTGAGTAAATTGGGCTGAAGATTGTTTGAGCAGACAAGCACAAAGTCCACTCTACTCAGCATAGAAAGATTCAAATTTCCACAACTAACTATCTAGTGTAGGGATCCGGACCCCAAGTAAATGTCACTCTGACAACAAAATCATTAAATTTCTTAAAGAATTTTTAACAATAGAGATATTAAATTGTTTCTTTCCACTTCTTGTTTTTCTTGGCCTTTTTCTCAAACCAAGTTGAAGAATCTTACAGATGAAAGTCTTCTGCAGTTGTGAAATTCTAGGCAATTTTGTGAGAAACACAATAAGATCGCAAAAAGGGTTATTCAGAGGATGAGGTTTCAATTTTGTTTTACTTTTGAGATACAGAACATCAGAGCAGACTGTTTGGCTCTATTTCCTTTCCTTTACCAGAGGTTTCTTGTGGGTGAGGTGATTGCTTAGCTCTTTGATTAGACTTAAGGTATCAGCCTGCTTCTGATTGATCTTCAAGGGAAAAAACATGCAGCTTTTCAGCCCTTTGCATCAGCCAAATTCAGAGTCAGCAATAAAAGGGAGATATTGAGAAAGCTGGGAAAAGATGCTGCACACCTAATTACAACATTAACCAGTGAAATATTAGCAAACTTATTGGGCCTTTTCTATTTAAAAAAAATTAAAGGAAGTTCATTACGCTCTGTAATCCTGCTTAAATATTCATCATGTTGTTAATGAAGCACATTCATTTTTAAAATGTTCAACCTGAGACGCCATCTAACATGATTTGATAATAATATAATTTCTGTATAACCGTAAAAGGGACAAGAACAGTAAAAATAATTGTATCTTTAAACATCCTACCCAGTTTTCTCCTGACTAACGAGCAGCTGTTTTTCATTAGCAGCATCATTTTATCTCTAGCCTATCAACCTGCACAGCTGGGCATATTAGAAATAGCTCAGTGCACAGTGGAACGTATGTTTCCTAAATTGCAGAAACAAATGAGTATGAGGTATTGGAGCTTTTTTTAAAAAAATGGTTCAGGGCTGATTTCTCTCTTGCTCTCTATTACTCACCATGGTGTAATATCTGGAGGCTTCATGTGGGAATGGGATATTACTGCTCTGTCTGCTGTAGAAATAGAGAAAAGATAGTTCCTCCCTTGCACAGTTTGCACTATAAAGAGCAGAAACCAAGTCATAGGGAGCTGAAACCCCTTGCTCAAGGTTATGCAGCAAGTAAGGAGCAACAGCTAAAGCAGAAATTGTTGCATCTGCCTTTCCCAGGCCTCTAACTTAGCCACCACTCTGTATTAACCAGAAGTTCAGTTAAAAGAAGACTAATGGGAGAGTTTGTATTTTGAATGGTGTACAATAAAGCACAGACTGGTCCTAAGTATTTCTGTGTCATCTCACATCTTTGAGGTTTGAGGTGATTTATATTTGTCCAGCTCTGGACCCCCCAACATACGAAGGACATGGACCTGTTGGAGATGGTCCAGAGGAACCCATGAAGATAATCAGAGGGCTGGAGCCCCTCTGCTATGAGGACAGGCTGAGACAGTAGGGGTTGTTCAGCCTGGAGAAGAAAAGGCTCCAGGGACACCTTACAGCAGCCTTCCGGTACCTGAAAGGGGCCTACAAGAAATCTGGAGAGGGACTTTTTACAAGGGCATGTAGTGATAAGACAAGGGGTAATGGCTTCAAACTGGAAAAGAGAAGATTTAAATTAGATCTCAGGAAGAAATTTTTCACTCTGAGGGTGGTGAGACACTGGAGTAGGTTGTCCAGGAAAGCTGTGGATGCTCCATCCCTGGAAGTGTTCAAGGCCAGATTGGATAGGATTTTGAGCAACCTGGTCTAGTGGGAGGTGTCCTTGCCCATGGCAGGGTGGTTGTAACAAGAGGATCTTAAAGATTCCTTCCAACCTAAACCATGCTATGATTCCATGAACATTCCAGGGAGTTACAAGTGAAGTCCAATAGTTACCAACAAAGTCAGATTTTTGATAGTTCTCGTACTCTAATTTAGCTCCTGTCTTGCAAAATATCAAAACAAAGCCTAAGGCCAACTTCAATGACAAAAAGTAATTCTGAAAAAAAAAAAAAAAGTCAGGAGATCCTACATCACCCCATGACCCCTTTTAATTTTATTTGTATTTTATTTATGTCTCTTTTGCCTCCCTCAACAACTGTAATAATACCGGCTATTCCAAAGAAGGCCATGAGAGTTGTTATGCTCACTGGCAGACCGATCTGAAAAACAGGATGTCCTGTTGAAAGGTCTTCTTGTCTTACTGGCTTCCTTCAGTTCAAATCATCTCAAAAAAACCCCATTTTTTTTCCATAGTTGTCCACAGAATGAAAATATCAGGTGAAATAGGGTCTGGAAAACAATAACAATAACAATAATAATAATAATAGTAATAATAATAATAATAATACACTTCTACAAACAAACACTGTCTGGTGTTTCTGCAGTGGATATTACAATGGCAGGAAGGGAACTGGCAATAACACAAGTTTTCATGGAGCAGTTGCCTTCGAATTTTGCAGCAATGAAAGCAGGAAAGATTCAGGAGTGGATTGCCTTGTATGTACTTTATGAGCAAAGATCATAGGAACCCTGTTTGTTGGTTATTATGAAATCCCGTTATTCAGATGGTCTGAGTAATTTGCTGTAGTTGATTTTGGTAGTACCAAAGTGCAGAGTTAAGCTGTAATAACACTAAAACCATGGTAATGGTATGCTAAGTGCTGATGTATGTTTGATTTCTGTAACCAAAAGGAAGTACACCCGGGGGTACTGACCAGTGGCTAAGTGATGCTCAGAAAATGAATACGTTAAATAAATCAAATAAGGTAGAAAAAAATTGGTGTCTGATGTTTTCCTCAGATACCATGATATCCTGTTTTTACCAGGCTGTTAGGAGAAACAAAGTGTAAAACTGTTTTAAATTTTAACTATAAAATGTACCTACTCCTTTTTGAGGTACAAATTGGTTATTTTCTGTAATGGGTGCTGTGTGACATGCAGTAGTATGTGTTGTGATGGTAACTTGCTTTTGCTGAGGTCTTTTTTATGTCAGATGAAAATGACGTGAACCCCCCAAATTGTCCATTTTGATAAAGAAAGAATTGTTTAGTTCCCTTAAAATGTAAGAATTCTACCTCAGACCTAGTGTAGGACAGTACCCATAAGGAATCACAGAATCACAGAATGTTAAGGGCTGGAAGGGACCTCTAGAGATCATCTAGTCCAACCCCTCCACCAGAGCAAGGCCACCTACAGCAAGTTGCACAGGATGGCATCCACGCGGGTTGGGAATATCTCCAGAGTCGGAGACTCCATCACCTCTCTGCAGCCTCTTCCAGTGCTCTGCCACCCTCAAAGGAAAGAAGTTCCTCCTCATGGTCAGATGGAACTTCCTATATTCAAGTTTATACCCATTGCCTCCTGTCTTATCACTGGGCACCACTGAAAAAAAGACTGGCCCCCTCCCAGCACCCTCCCCTTAAGTATTTGTAAGCATTGATGAGATCCCCCCTCAGTCTGCTCTTCTTCAGGGTAAAAAGACCCAACACCCTCAGCCTTTCCTCATAAGAAAGTTGTTCCAACAATCATCTTTGTGGCCCTTTGCTGTCCCCTCTGCAGCAGTTCCCTGTCCTTCTTGAATGCGGGGCCTAGAACTGGGCACAGGACTCCACATGCAGCCTCACCAGGACAGAGTAGAGGGGGAAGATGACCTCCCTTAACCTGCTGGCCACGCTCCTCATGATGCACCCCAGGATGCCATTGACCTTCTTGACCACAAGGGCACATTGCTGGCTCATGGTCACCCTGTTGTCCACCAGGACTCCCAGGTCCCTCTCTGCAGAGCTGCTTTCCAGAAGGTCAGCCCCAACCTGTACTGGTGCAGGGGGTTATTCCTCCCCATGTGCAGGACCTTACACTTGCCTTTGTTCAATTTCATTAGGTTTTTCCCTGCCCAGTTCTCCAGCCTGTCCAGGTCACACTGAATGGCAGCTTGGCCTTCCAGGGTATCAGCTACCCCTCCCAGCTTCGTGTCATCAGCAAACTTGCTGATGGTGCACTCCATCTCCTCATCCAGATCACTGATGAATACATTGAACAGTAGTGGACCTAGTACCAACCCTTGAGAACACCACTAGTAACAGACCTCCAAGGAGATTCTGCCCCACTGTTCACAACCCTCTGAGATCTACCTGCCAGCCAGTTTTCAATCCGCACCACTGACCATTCATCTAACCCACGTTTCCTAAGCTTGCCTATGAGGATGCTGTGGGAGATGGTGTCAAAAGCCTTGCTAGAGGAACACTTCTAGCTACACGTGCCTCAGTTTCCCTGTTTGTAAATTAGCAAATGTATCTTCATTTGATATAGAGAGCTATTGTGAGTCATTAGTGTTTGGAAAAGATCTGCACTCTCAACTCTTTTACAAGAGAAAATCGTTACCACCATAGGTAAAAAAACAATAAAACACCAAGTTCTTCAGTATGGTGGATTAACTCTGTAGCTGCTCACAGACGTGCCCTAAGTGGGAATCGAGCTTATTTGGAAATTTATAAAGCATTGACTCAACAAGACTAAGTCTGTTGTGTGGAAGGATCTTGTCTTTGTTAAATTGCATGACCTCTCTGGAAATGATGATTGAGGTAGGCTCCCACCTTAGCCCAAGGAATATCATACACCATGTGCAGAGAAACTGTGCCTTTTCCCTGGAAATGGATGGGTAGCAGTAAATACCCCTCTGTGCCTGGAACTTCCAAGCTGCATGTAGCAGAAAAACCTCCCAGCAGTAATGATGAAACACCTATCAAAATGTTTTCACTAAGGCTTCAGGAAATGCTGCATGATTCTCCTTGCAACATGTAGACAATTCATATTAACTGCTTCCACACAGTTTCATTGTATCCTGTCCTTTAAAGGAGTGAGTGAGTGGCTGTGTGGTGCTTAGCTGTCTACTGCATTTGAACCACATCAGGGTTGTCAAAGCCAGGTGTAGAGTGGTGTATTTCTTTCTGAACCTCAGAAAGTTTCTGTTGGCCCAATTCTCAACATTTTTGGTGACTGAAACCCTATTTGGCGAGTCAGTCATTCCCCCTAATTTAATATCCCCTATAAATTTGTTGAGAGTGCATCTGGTGCTTTCATCTTGATTGGTGATAAAGATACTGAGCAATATTTCCTCTTGGGATACAACAATTGTTGCTAGATAAGACCTTGCGTGGAGTCAGATGTAGGTAGGGAGGATTCCTTTCCTGTTCCTCCTGCCGAATAAGGTACCTTTACTTTAAATTACAGTGACAAAGCAAGGGACTATTCTGCAATATTTTGTTCCAGAATAAATCTGTTAGTCAACCTCCCCATTAAAAAAATCTCTACTACTCAGTAATCCCTTTTGCTTGCTGCTTGTTTTTTACAGCTCACTGTGTGAAGCTCAGGTCTCGTTATTTACTTAATCATTACTTGGTATTCCTACCTTTAAAGATAAATACATTTAAAGAAGACCTTGAAATAGGTCTTGTACTTTCACTCAAAAGTACTTGTCTCTCTGTATACTCCTAGCTCTATGAAAGCAATCAAAATCTTATTATCCTGAGTTAACTACCAGCTGCCAGCTTTGTTGACCTTGTTTGTTTGGAAATTAAAAGGCAGGCCATGGCAGAACTGAACTGAATAACCTGGTAGCAGAGAGAGACAGGCTGAATAGCAGCGCTCTGCTTATTTACAGAGTGTCAGGCAGATTACACCCCACTTAGGCACCGATTTTGGATGGGAGTAGCATTTGAAATCGGGAGAGAAATGCATAAATTTTATATTTGCCTGTGCTTTGAAAGAACAGCACAGTTTTGTTTCATTTTCCTTTTTTTCCAAAGGATCCATGAAGCTGGGTTTATGCCGAGCTTTATTAGCACCCACTAGCATATTTATAGATCTAGACATACATTCTGCTGCTAGATGGCAATAGTTAGAGCAACTACCACACTTACATTATCAGGACTGCCACGGAGTATAGCACACAGCTCTGACAAACACTAGTACCCAGGAAGATGCAAGACTATGTTTTGAGAATGGGCAACCAATGATGTAAAAAGAAGAAAAGATTTAAGGAGGTAATTTATCACAGCAAAGCAGAGCAGTAAAGACCTCCAATAAATTAACCACGAAGTAAGAAATTACCTTCTGTATTTTGTGGGAAAGAAAGAGGAGGAAGTTACATTGATTTACATCAGAGAATCCACAGCTTCTCTCAAATGGAAATCCAAATGCTATGGTGGACTAACTATTAGTTTTAGCTGGAAGTTTATCCATTCTGCCCAGTATTAGTTAACACTTTGTTCACCTTGTCTCATGTGATTTCCCTTTGGGTATGGCACATGGACCTATATGAAAGATAGTCATTTTCTCTTAGGGCTTGTGCCCCTACAGGGGATTAATTTGACTGAAGTGGCAAAGGCTAAAGCAGTGAGGTAAACCAACACATGTAATTTCACTCTTTCTCCACCCTTTTTTAAATCTCCCATTTCGTTTGCTGTAGAGCAACAGGAGTCCTTTATGGAGCAGACCTACAGAAGCCATAATTCTACCCTGAACTGCTGCAAATTGCTTTTTGCCCATTGGTCCTTTCCTCTCTCTGGTCACATTCATTTTATTAAATGTGGAATTCAATGTGAGTTGCAATCCGATTCCCTTTTTAGTCAGAGAGATGTAATTGCTACAACTAAGGTGCAATGAGATGCAATGCATTCTGTTTTAAAGTTGACGAATAGCACCCTGAAAGGGTATATTTTTCTCTCCATTGCTTTATCAAACGAACCTTACATGACTAAGTCAAGTGTAAATATCTGTATTATATACATGTGAGGTTACATTACCATTTAACTTGTAATGTCAACTTTTCCTATCCAAGGTATCCTCTCCTTATATCTGCTTCTCTCCAGATTACTTGGGTCAGTGGCAGCTGGGGGCATTTGCCATCTCAGAAGAGTTATCAGCTGGCAAGGTGAAGAGGTTAGTGAATGTACTCTAAGATGACAGGCACCATTTGGAGAAAGGGAAGCTGTCCTGTGGAGGAGAGGAAGATGTCTCCTACCTAAAGATAGAGGGGGGGAAATGAAGCAATGCATCACAGACTAAAATATTTCTGAAATAGCAGTTTCTCCTAAAAACCTCTGAATGATATTTTCCAACTGAGCCTCAGAATATTGGCTAAATCCTCCTCATAACTCCCACGCTCATTTTTTTCTTTTAGATGAGTAAAAACTTCAATACAGGAAAAACTCAGTGATTAAAAATTACAAATGTACTGAATATGCAATACTTTGATGCAAACATTTCTGCAGTAAAAGGCCAGGTGTTATATTAAACAGTGTTTTAATCTTATCCCCATGGAAAAAAATCCCTCTAGAAATATGGCAAATCTTTCATTTTACAGAAAGTTTTGAATTCTGGTGAATTACATAGTTGTAACAACTGCATTCAAATCCTAATACAGCTTGGATTAAAGCTGTGGAGTTGCCTCCTGGTTTACAATATTATATGGAGACCAATTTTCTTCTGACCTTTCAGAGTTCCTTACAATAGCTCAATATGAGACTCCAAACCTCATCACTGGTAGGGCTTGTACGATGATATGTAATTGGAGGTGATGTCTGCTCAGCCTTGGCTGAAAGCATCGATCATATACATATATGAGGGCTGAAATTACCAATTAATCTACTCATTATTAGAGATAATTCTGTCCTTTTGCTTTCATCATGTATGTATTTATAGATATATCTATCAGCTGAATGGTTGCCTTAAGCAGCAATATGAATGCTCCATAAAAGATCTTCCTAAATGGATTATATTAAAAAGCAGATTTATTTATGATCATTTTTTGTGCCATGTTGCCTGCATGGCTTGCTTAGCTTCCCAGAAATTCAGTTTTCTTGGGGGAAAGATAATATTTTTAAAATAGTTTTAAAAGATATTCATAATTGGAGCAGATTTTCCTTTAACAGTTTTAGGGAAAGTTCTTCCAGAGGATGGGTAATGAAGCCCATTCGTTAACAGATCAATTGCTGTCACAGAAGTCCATCAATGAGGCAGTGCATCCACATGTGCCAAGTGTCTGAGGACTAAGTCCACTCCAAATGTCAGTCTGACATTAGAAGAAAATTGTCAAAAAAAATTTCAGAGAATAACTGTGCAGTTTTCAGGGAGCCTGACATGTAAAGTCCTAGGTATGAACTGCCACTTGCAGCAACACAAATGCTAGCATTTTCCATCAGCTTTTACTAGTGCTTGAGGTGCTGTTCACTGAGGAAGCGTGCCAGATTAGCTGGGAGGTGGTGGAATGGGCTAGAAATAGAACAAGGGCTCAAACTCGCAGTCAGCGTTTTTAATGGTGTCTTAACTTCTCACACCTCTGCTGAACTCAGTAACTGGTTGTGCAGGCAGTCGCAATGCTGGGTAAAGGCAGGGAGAGACATCTTTTCTTGAACCCCTTCCACCATGGGCTAAATGAGTTCACATTTGCTCACAGCTGCCTTTGCAGAGTATCTTTTTTGGGTTTTTTGTTTGTCTGTTTTGGTTTTTTTCTGTTTTCCTTTCTCTGCCTTGGCAATGATTCAAAGCTGAGATTGGCAGAGGAGGGGGAAGGAGGCAAAGGAAAGCTAAGTGCCATGGTGAAGGGTCTAGAGAACAAGTCTTATGAGGAACGGCTGAGGGAATTGGGTTTGTTTAGCCTGGACAAAAGGAGACTGAGGGGAGACCTTACAACTCTAGACAACTACCTCAAAGGAGGTCCTAGTGAGGTGAGGGTCAGTAACAAGCAATTGGACATGAGGAAATGGCCTCAAGTTGCACCAGGGGAGGTTTAATTTGGATATTAGGAACAATTTCTTCACTGAAAGAGTTATTAAGCATTGGAACAGGCTGCCCGGGGAAGTGGTGGAATAGCCATCCCTGGAGGTATTTAAAAGATGTGTAGACGTGGTGTTGAGGGACACGGTTTAGGGGTGGTTTTGGCAGTTTATGGTTGGACTCAATGATCTTAAAGGCCTCTTCTAACCTAGGTGATTCTATGATTCCATGATGTTACCTCTTGAAAGGCTTGGAAATGTTGTCCATAAGTAGCAGCATTTTTCAATGACCTTTTATTTGTTCTCTTTGGGTTTTGGTCCCTAATCACTTGCCAGTGAAAATGATCAAAATTCAGGAGGTTCCATGGATCTGATTGCAGCGTGAACTGTGCAGCTGGAAGATTATTATCATAGCCTGGGTGAAGACTGATCTGCCACTGTCAAGAAGGCTCTGACCTGCAGACTGTGGAAATCATTTGAAGGGACATTAGGTGTTTGAAGAGTTAGTGGGAGATGTCACCATTGAAACCCCTCTTAATCAGTCCTGCCTTGCACTTGTCTGTAAGATTCCCCATCACAGTGGACCAGAATGTAAAATCAGTGATATTCAACTAATGATAATCTCAAGTGAGACCACAGCAGCCAAAATCATCCAACCAATAAATAAAGAGGATCAAGCACCTCCCCACACATCCAAATAGAGAAATGCATGCTAAATAAGAGAAAAGAACTTTTTTGGTTGAATCAGACTGGAGAAGAGAAGGCTTCAGGGAACCTTCCACTACCTAAAGGGGCTACAGGAAAGCTGGGGAAGGACTCTTGATCACGGAATGTAGTGATAGGACAAGGGGTAATAGTTTTAAACTGAAAGATAGATTTACATTAGGTATTAGGAAGGAATTTTTCACTTTGAGGGTGGTGAGACACTGGCATAGGTTGTCCAGGGAATGTGGATGCCCCATCCCTGGAAGGGTTTAAGGTCAGTTTGGATGAGGCTTTGAGCAACCAGGTGTAGTAGGAGGTGTCCCTGCTCATGGCAGGGGGGTTGGAACTAGACGATCTTTAAGATCCCTTCCAACCCAAACCATTCTCTGCCTCTATGAATGTGAAATTAATTTGCCATGAAAAATTAAATAATATAATTTTCAAGCTCTTTCTTTTAATGTAAAAAAAAAAGATCAGCTGGAGTTTTTTTGTTTGTTCATTGTTTTGGCATTTTTTTTTGTTTAGAGTTTTTTGGGGTGGTTTTTTTTTGATTGGAAGTATCTGACAAACACTGCTGTTGCTAGCTTCTGAAGTCAGTCACTTGGAAGGAGATCCAGGCTTCTGAAAGACCTGGTTTTCCTCAGCAGTTCTTATCTCCCTTTCACAAACCGTTGCATAGGCTCTGCAGTCACACAGATTGCGTGGGAAGGTGAAGCACTTACTGAACCAGTGGAGGAACTGCTCTTCCTGGTGCAGATGTGCGTATATTGTCTACCTTATTCCTAAATATGCTCATAAAAGCTTGCACAGGCTTTTTAACTAAAAGCTCAGATGGGTGGAACTTGTCTGCTTTTAGCAGTATTTTAGCAGGTTTTAAAAAAATAATTCAGTTTTACTGTTGCAACTGAAGTGACAGATGGTAAAAGAGCAGGAGGGTTAGCAGGAAGAATATTGTAGGAGTCTGTGCAGATATAAATACTTAGCTAATAAATAATGTGGAGGTAATAATGCTTGTGAATATAGAAAAGATCTAGAAGCAAGCTTGTTAATATCTGTCTTCTTTTTAATAATGAAGCCTAAATCTAGCAGAGCTTTTTTCATAAGTATATTTGATAGAGGAATCACTATGTGTTGCCATGGTGTTAGGTTTTCTTTTTCAGGGCAGAACCATACATTTAAAAAAGAAACCTTTACCTTGTTGCTATGCAAACACTACATTGTGGTATTACATCCCCAAAAAAGTAGCACAACAATATTGCAAGAAAATCAATATCCTGATAAGATAAATGCCCCCTTTCTTTGGCCTTTCACTCAAATGCAATGCTACAGTAATACTTAAATCTGATGAATCCTCTGGAGACCAGGCTGAAAAATTTTCAGTGTGCATCTCCGTTATGTAAAAAATTACCTACTAATATCCCACCCTCAGCTCAGACACAAACTCCAACCTTGTGATAGAAAGGGTCACTCCCAAGCAGCAAACCCTAGTTCATGCTTGATGGGATTTTGCTCCAAGTAGATGGGAAGCATCTCTTGCTAAAGAAAAAGGATCAAAGGTCCTTATTAAGAGTTGTGTTTACACTGGGTTATGCAACAGCTGACTATTGTTTCTCTATCCAGAAGCCCACGAGGCAGCAATGTGGTTGCTACCATATTCATCATCCTGGGCTTCCCCTGCCATCCACACTGAAATATGTGCAGTCCCAGTTAGCAGCTGGTTCTGGCCAAATTCTTGCACCCTTTTTACATTGTCCAGTTCAGCTGAAAGACAAAGCTAATGATACCAGCTTATACAGCTTTTCCACTAGCTTATGGATTTATAATACTGTACGTGTGACTCGCATGTGGGAGGTTGGTGGCTCGTTAAAGTTCCTGAGATGGAAGATTCCTGGCTGAATAAGGACTGTTTAAGCAAATAAAGTTGAACCCAATTCTCATTTGGACTCAGTTGAATTATTGTATCTTTAAGCCTGCTCAGATGAGAAAAACACTCAGCCTGCGGGTTGGTTCAGGTTCTTAATTATCAGAAGTGTAGAACAGAAGTCAGTGTACAGTATCCATGCTGAGAAGTGGATACAGAAAAACAGTTTCAAACATAATCATAGGATGGTGCTTCCAGCAACCTTTTAGAACTGAAATTCAATGGAAACTGAGCATTTCCTTCTTTTCCCCTTTAAAGCGTAAAGGGTTATGTCATACCACATTTGTGACACTACAGAATTATACTCTATCATAATGTATCTGCCAAAGCAGCGTGTCACTAAATGTGTCACAAATTAGCCCAGACACGAATTACATTTTTCCTCTTTCTTTGCGCAGGGACAATAACCAGGCCATGAAAAGAAACATCCCACCCTGTTTTAGGAATGAGTGAAAGCAATGAATGCGATTGGTTCCATAGCCAATCTCCTTCGATTTACTTCATTAACCAATGAACTAATTAGATTCCTTCCTTTTAAAAACACTTTCAGAGTCTTATTTTGGCAATTACAAAGTCTATCATGAATTTTTCAGGGCTTCTTTAACCCATTTAATAATGGATTAACGTTGAAATGTTTGAAAAGAAAGATCAGTGCTTAAATAATAAATATTGAGAAAAATAGAACTTTGAATCATGTTTCACCCAACTCTCATATTTTTTCCTGCAGGGCAAGTGTTTTCACTGTGAGGTGTTTACTTCTTTTTCACATTCCCGTGAAGTGTCTATTCAGACATCATCAAAGTTGTTGGGCTGCTTATCTGAGTTTAAGTGGCAGCTGTTTTCCTGGAAAAAAAATGAGATTGTAAAAGTCAGAAATGGAACTTAAGCTTCTAAACCTCTATGTGTTTAGATCAACTCTCTTTTCAGATAGGCTGCATCTTGCCAGTCCTGAAATGACCTACTCATGAACATGGTCCTTCCAGGGACAGCATCCCAAGGGCCATTCTTTCTAGTAAGTTGATGCTAAGAAATTGTTCTTGCTTTTAGGATCTCAGCAATCTTTAAGGCAAAACAAGAACACCAATTAGTCTCAACTGAAAGCTAGGGCAAGACACAGCCCAGGTATGTCCGGATAGGTTTGTTCAGCCCTGGAGCCTAAACACACAGTCTGGGAGTTTCACGCTTACAGGAATTCAGAAGAGGGACTGTGAATTCATTGTAGGATATACAGTGGCATTTAACCCAAGAACACAGTCCTTACCATCTTGCTTTTCTCCGTTACGATATTTACAGTGATCAGTATCACTGTGCATGTCTTTAGGCATATCCCATCTATATAATTGGCAAACGTGTTTCCAAAGACACCTCCCTCTAATCCAATCCCAACATGATCCTTAGGCAAAAAGGCGTTTGGCCATGTTGCTATCTGTTCAGTAAGACAGCTGTAAGATTGTACCTTAAGCAAGATGATAGAATATGTAACAATCCAAATAAAAACATAGGGCAATGTCTCTTACTGGAGGTGGGGAACACATAGGATGGTCTAACATCACCCTGCCCTCTGTTTCTCAACTTTTTTGATCCAGGTAGTGTCTGTTTTATTGGTGAATGTAAACCATATAACACTCTCTTTTTTCTTTTCTTTTCTTTTCTTTTCTTTTCTTTTCTTTTCTTTTCTTTTCTTTTCTTTNGAGTTTTGGAGTTACTTTTACTTTCTGCATTTGAACTAAATTAACTGTCTGCAGATAATGAACACCAGAACACGACTGGTTTGGTGTATGCTATTCATTGCAGTCCAAGGAAGAAAAACAACATTTACACGCATTTTTACAGCTCTCCCCTATTAGTCTCTCTGATAATTTCTGCACACCGTTTCTGTAATTTACTACAAGGGCCATTCTATTGCTTTGCTTCTCATCCTACAAGCAGTCTGTCTTGAGCAAATTTCCTTTCACAAAGACTGCAAGACACATAAAGTCTTGGATACCTTCCCAAACTTAAATCATCTATTCAAAGAGACTATGAAAAAAAATTTCTCTTTCTTTCTCTATTTTTTGTAAACAATTTAGGTCTTTCATCTGAGATGCCTATAAATTCAAGAGTCAATGTCATGGTCTTGATTCCCAAAACTTACTGGAAGATGAACAATTATCATGAAGTTCGTGTCTTCTCCAGTACAAGCTGGTCTTTGCTGTCTGCTGTTTCTGTTGTGACATTCTCTCTATTTCTTCTGTACCACTGATCTCGTATTTGCTTAATGAAATAATAGCACGTCAATAAGACAACAAAACCAAATTCTCTGAACCCCAGTGTTACATCTAATTTAATGCTGTGTCATAGAATCATGGAATAGAATCATAGAATTATAGAATTATCTAGGTTGGAAGAGACTTTTAAGATCTGGGGGAGTCTCTGACTCTGAAGATATTCAAAACCCGCCTGGATGCCATCCTGTGCAACCTGCTGTAGGTGGACCTGCTCTGGCCGGAAGGTTGGACCAGATGATCTCTAGAGGTCCCTTCCAACCCTTAACATTCTGTGATCTGTGAACTTGTCAGTGTAGCGTGAAAAACATGGAGAAACTGCAATGGAAATCATATAGAAAGAACTTGGTTTCAAGGTGCTAATTGCAATATTGCAGTATCCATCCTGTAGTAACATCAGTGGTTGCTATGAAACATCCAGCTGACTGTTTCAGCCGCCTTAGCCAAAGGGTTTGAATCATAGAATCACAGAATACCAGGTTGGAAGGGAACTTAAGGATCATCTGGTCCAACTTTTCTTGGCAAAAGTACATTACAACTTGGTGCCCTAAGTTCTTTTTTAAAACAATAGATACATAAATGTAATTGTCACACATTCAGATAAATAAGAAAATTACCTTTCAATTTCTCTTAGAGTTTCCCTAAAGGCCAATTTGTTCATATTTTACAATGCAGATTTATTTTCTGGAACATTAGCACTTCTAATGATTGTAACTTGTCAAAAGTCAAGGGAAGGTTACACGTTTTCTCTAAGATTGTTAGATGTGTCATCCAGAAACTACAGGCTGCAAACTGCTCTCAGCTACACTGTGCCCAAGAGGAAAAGCTTGCTGTTTCCTGAAGAAAGAAGCACTCTTGTTACGATGCACAATGTGTCATAAATGATACGCCATTCATACAAACCCAGCAATGATCCAAGTCTGCTAATGAATGCCACAATAGTGAAATGATCTGGCTGTGTCTCGGCATGCTCATACTGATGTCAATGGTTTCCCTACCATTTAAATCGATTCCACTAGTGATGGTGGTTTTTTGTTTTGTTTTGTTTTTTTAAATCACTCTGCTTACAAAATTGAAGCCTGTTTAGCAGAGTAAGCCAAAAAAGCTCCACAAGAATTAACAGGATTACCTTTTCTGTGGGAAGATCAGAGCAAGAAGCTTCTGATGTTCTTCCACTGTGTATTTCGGCACTCTGGGTAGCAAATAACTATCAGTGGTAATCAACCTGTTGTAAGGAGCTCCTCACCTACTAATGGATGGCATGAATTTTTACACTACTGAAATCTGAGAGCTTAAAGCTAAGATCTTATTACTGGAGTCATATTTTTAAAAGTGCTCAAAACCTGAGAAATGAGATTTATCCCTTGCCCCCAGGCAAAAGGACCCTGAACTCTCTGAAGCCCTGTTTTACTCTCTGTTGTACTAAGGAGAATTTTTCTCCCTGGTATTTGTAAGGATATTATTGCTGGATAAAAACGGAGCTATGCTTTGCGGAACAGATTTTAGTACCCTGTCTCTATTTACATGATCCTGTGACCATTGGAATGGTAGGAGAAGCACAATGACCCATAGTGCTGCGCAAGAATCATAATATCACAGTATCAGTATCAGAGATAAAGAGAACTTCCTTCTGTACTATAAACTGCAGTGAACTTCAGTGCCCCACCGCTGAGTCATACAAAAACCTCCCTTATGTTGTTAAGAGATCATATCGATCCTGCTTTTAGTGTTGTCATGTGTGTAACCATCTGGCATTGGGACACATGCCAAAACATGACTTGCAGATTTGCTGGATTGGGTGACAGACACGTATGACTGTGGGTTAAACCAAATTTTTGTGATGTGTACAAATATCACTTCTCCCTACTGCCTGGAAAAAACAAGTTTTCACAGAGCTTGTTAACTCTGTCCTCATTCCCTGCATTCTGCCCCTGTTCTGAGCTGTAAAAAGTCTTCATGTTTGGCAGGTCAGTAAAAAGCAGAGCATCATCCTGTTTATTTTATAGCTAACTTCATTAGCAAGAAACAGCAAGGACTGAAGTACAGGGCTGTAAAAACCCAGCTTAGGTTTGTAATGTAATGTAATTCAAGTAATTAGTCCACTTAAACTTTTTAATGCAGTCTCTTGGTTTCCAAAGTGCTTAAATGCTATTTAATGGCTGTTCCACATTTTTTCATTGGGTAGGCATCCTGGCTTTTGTCATGAAAGAACAGGCCACATCTAAATATCTCTGTTTGTTGTGCCAGAATTTGAACTGATACATGTTGACATGACACCCAAGGAGCCAGTTGAAATATGTCACTTTTCCCCAGCTGAACCTTGTCACGCTTTTCATTAACAAGTCTAAAAGAAATCAGCTATACTACTAGTACACTGTCTTCATTTTTGTCTAACGGCAGAAAAAATGGACTAAAGAAACAGACTCATAAATATATAATGAATTGCCTTACACTTGTGTTGTGCAGTTGCTCTGGATGTGCTTAACAGATCTGAAACTTTGATCAGTAGATTTAGTGTTCTCATGCTTGTGTTGGGATTTCTATATTCATTCTAATCTAATCTGCCTTCCTGGCCATTCACAGTAATAGCTGACCTATGTTTTCTAGTCAACTGAAAACCACAGGCAAATGGATAAAAACTTCAATTCACACTGGAAAATGTGGTCACAAAGAAGAAAAAGCAGGTGTATGTTAGTTTCTGTTGTGGCCACTTCAATTCCATACCATGTGCAATTAGGTGAAATTTGACATATCTAGTGGGAAGACAAGGCCTAAAGCAGTTGATTATAGTCTAGTTCTCAATTAACCCAATTCAACCTAATAAGTAGTGATTATGTAACTAGGGAAAGAGAATAATTTCTTGGCAACTTGAGCAATGAAGTCAAATAGAAAATGAACTCGTAAGGCTCAATTGTAATTTCAGTGTTGCAGGTGACATGTTTTTCACAGAATCACAGAATGTTAAGGGTTGGAAGGGACATCTGGACATCATCTGGTCCAAACTCCCCTGCCAGAGCAGGTCCACAGAGAGCAGATTGCACAGAATAGTGTCCAGGCGGGTTTGGAATGTCTCCAGAGTCGGAGACTTCACCACATCTCTGGGCAGCCTCTTCCAGTGCTCTGCCACCCTCAAAGGAAAGAAGTTCCTCCTCATGGTCAGATGGAACTTCCTCTAGTCGATTTTATACCCATTGCCCCTTGTTCTATCACTGGGCACCACTGAAAAAAAGCCTGGGCCCCTCCTCCTGGCACCCTCCCTTTAAGTATTTGTAAGCATTGATGAGACCCCTGCTTAGTCTTCTCTTCTCCAGACTAAAAAGAACCAACTCCCTCAACCTTTCCTCGTAAGAAAGATACTCCAACGCTTAATCATCTTCGTGGCCCTTTGCTGTCCCCTCTTCAGCAGTTCCCTGTCCTTCTTGAACAGGGGGGCCCAGAACTGAACACAGTACCCAAGTTGTGGCCTCACCAGCGCAGAGGGGGAGGATGACCTCCCTCCATCTGCTGGCCACACTCCTCTTGATGCACCCCCGGATGCCATTGGCCTTCTTGGCCACAAGGGCACATTTATCTATGTTGGCATTTTTTTTTTCCTCTGTCTGAATTTGAAAACTGTTCAGATTTGTTTTTCTTGGAAATGTGTTCTTTAATCGTTATTTAGGGACATTTTCAATAAACTACAGAAACAATTAAAAAATCAATCCACAATCTGAAATTTTGGATCATTTCCCTCTGATTGGATAAATCAGGTATTTTCCCCAAATTCCACCTACATTCCCATTTAGGCAGATTAAGGATTTGGAGACTTGTTTTTCCTCAATGAAACCTTATTTATGTACCAAGGTTCTTAGGATTTAGAGTCTCAGGCTAGAAATCTCATGAGATCATTTTCATGATTCATGTGTTTTATAGCCAGGAACCACAATCACCTGATTTGAGCTCCAGTGTAAGACAGATATTAGAAATGTTCTTTTTTATTTCTGAAAGACAAAAAAATATTTTCTCTTCAGAAAATTTGACTCAATTAGACTATTTATTTTAAACATGCTGAGGATAAGTTTCATATCCTTTTGTTTTCTCCTAAGTTGGTTTGAGAGAACTGCATTGATAATGAATTAAAGGATCTGTCCAGACATAATATTGGTTCTTCGACAAATTCTTTCCCTACATAATATTTTGATTAAGCTGAACTTCTTACACTGTTTACTCCAAACTGGCCAGAAAACAATTTTCATTTTGTGGGGGAAGGAAGAAACAAATCAAAGATGTTTCAAAATATTTTATTTTTAATCAGACTAAACCTCATGGCAATTGTATGCAAAGCTTGATAAGAAGTGTTCATGTACCCTAGACAACTTTCAAAGAAAGAGAACTACATATCTCCTAATCAGATAAACATTGGATGTATGTGAAAAGCACTTAAAAGTGTTTATAGCATCCTTCATAGCCTTTGGAAAAGCATGTATAACTTTTAGACAGAAGCTTGTAAACAATTTGCATGGGATTCATGTCACCTAACTTCATCCACCAGCAAGATAAGTCTTTAGGCTGAACTGAACTTTCTCTACAGAGAAGAACATTATTGCTGCTGTCATGATGGTTTGAAGATATAAGCAAGACAGAGTTTGTAAGGAGAGGTAATATTTTTATTATGGCATTTTATGCAGTTGGAAAAACTTGAACACATCTTTCAGTTGCTCACACTGCTCTTCAGATCTGAAACCAAAGATGGAGAGAGAAATGCACTTCTAGTGGATGATTCATCCCTTCCTAAGATAGATAGGATGACTCACTCTCTGTAGGTGCCTATTCATCTCTATTGACCATAGAAGGATTCTGGTTGACAAGCTAACAGTAAACACCTAACTTTAAGATAGAAAAAAATAGATAGATGACATGGACTCCACTTTGCAGTTAAAAGGGTTTCTCCTTCCAGTTTTTTGCATCAATTCAGATGCAAGTTTTGAGTGTAATATTTACAATTCATTTCTTTTGATACTGACAATCCATACACTCTGCTCTGAACTTCACTCAGAGATATCTTGGTGTTCAGAGTAACTGAATTATCTACCCCCAGAGAGGATTAGCAGCCTTTTTGTTAGAACAATTCAGAGATGTCCTGGGAAACAGATCAGAGGAGCTTCAGAGATTACAGCATCTCATGTTAATACCTGGCTGATTTTAGTTGACGGTAAAATAACAAGGTAGCTATCTCTATAGAATGATATAGTAAAAACATTCAGTATATGCTGAATGCATTCTTTCGATCTCTCTGAGGTTCTCAGTATATCATCCTGTATTTTCCAGATGACATAAAAGGATACAAATACCAGTTCTAAGAGGCAGTACTTACTGGAGACTGGTCCTAAACTATATTGGCAGAGCAGGACGGGTATTCATACAGGGTGAATAAATACCTTGCACCCTAACTGAAGACTGAAGACAACAGGATGACTGTGAGCCAGCAATGTGCCCTTGTGGCCAAGAAGGCCAATGGCATCCGGGGGTGCATCAAGAGGAGTGTGGCCAGCAGATGGAGGGAGGTCATCCTCCCCCTCTGCGCTGGTGAGGCCACAACTTGGGTACTGTGTTCAGTTCTGGGCCCCCCTGTTCAAGAAGGACAGGGAACTGCTGAAGAGGGGACAGCAAAGGGCCACGAAGATGATTAAGCGTTGGAGTATCTTTCTTACGAGGAAAGGTTGAGGGAGTTGGTTCTTTTTAGTCTGGAGAAGAGAAGACTAAGCAGGGGTCTCATCAATGCTTACAAATACTTAAAGGGAGGGTGCCAGGAGGAGGGGCCCAGGCTTTTTTTCAGTGGTGCCCAGTGATAGAACAAGGGGCAATGGGTATAAAATCGACTAGAGGAAGTTCCATCTGACCATGAGGAGGAACTTCTTTCCTTTGAGGGTGGCAGAGCACTGGAAGAGGCTGCCCAGAGATGTGGTGAAGTCTCCGACTCTGGAGACATTCCAAACCCGCCTGGACACTATTCTGTGCAATCTGCTCTCTGTGGACCTGCTCTGGCAGGGGAGGTTGGACCAGATCATAGAATCATAGAATGGTTAGAGTTGGAAGGGACCTTAAAGATCATCAAGTTCCAACCCCCCTGCCATGGGCAGGGACACCTCTCACTAGAGCAGGTTGCTCAAAGCCCCATCCAGCCTGGCCTTAAACACTTCCAGGGATGGGGCCTCCACAACTTCCCTGGGGAACCTGTTCCAGTGCCTCACCACTCTCACAGTAAAGAACTTCTTCCTAATATCTAATCTAAATCTCCCCTCTTCCAATTTAAAACCATTACCCCTTGTCCTATCACTAGACTTCCTGACAAAGAGTCCCTCTCCAGCTCTCCTGTAGGCTCCCTTCAGATACTGAAAGGCTGCTATCAGGTCTCCCCGGAGCCTTCTCTTCTCCAGGCTGAACAGCCCCAGCTCTCTCAGCCTGTCCTCATAGGAGAGGTGCTCCATCCCTCTAATCATCTTAGTGGCCCTTCGCTGGACCTGTTCCAACAGTTCCATGTCCTTTCTATGTTGAGGACTCCAGAGCTGGACACAGTACTCCAGGTGGGGTCTCACAAGCGCAGAGTAGAGGGGGAGAATCACCTCCCGTGCCCTGCTGGCCACGCTTCTTTTGATGCAACCCAGGATACGGTTGGCTTTCTGGGCTGCCAGCGCGCACTGCCGGCTCATGTTGAGCTTCTCATCCATGAGCACTCCCAAGTCCTTCTCCTCAGGGCTGCTCTCCAGCCATTCTCTGCCCAGCCTGTATTTATGCCTGGGATTGCCACGTCCCAGGTGTGGGACTCCGCACTTGGCTTGGCTGAACTTCATGCCATTTGCATTAGCCCACCTCTCAAGCCTGTCCAGGTCCCTCTGGATGGCATCCCTTCCCTCCAGTGTGTCAACCGCGCCACCGAGCTTGGTGTAATCTGTAGAAGTCCCTTCCAAGCCTTAACAGTCTGTGATTCTGTAAAGACTTCTCTATTATGTGAAGTGGGAAGTATGGTCATCCAAGACCAAGTGATAAGAGCAGAGGTATTGTCAGAAATATTACCAGTTGATCATTAGCTGGGCTAGAGGCAGAGACTCATTGTTTTTCTCCCTCTGTGGTGCTGTTAGGCCTTCTGCAAAGAATCACTGAATTACAGAATTGTGACTCATCTAATCCACATTGCTTAAATTTACCTATGAGGATGTTATGGGAGATGGTGTCAAAAGCCTTGATGAAATCCAGGCAGACAATGTCCACTGCTCTCCCCTCATCCATCTAGCCAGTCATGCCATCAGAGAAGGCTATCAGCTTGGGCAAACATGATTTCTCCTTAATAAATCAATGTTGACCACTCCTGATAACCTTCTTTTCTTCTACATGCTTAGAGATGGCGTTCAGGATGTGCTGTTCCATCACCTTTCCAGGGATGGAGGTGAGGCTGACCAGCCTGTAGTTTCCTGGGTCCTCCTTCTTGCCCTTTTTGAAGAGTGGCATGACATTAGCTTTCCTCCAGTTCTCAGGTATCTCTCCTGTTCTCCATGACCTTTTAGAGATGATGGAGAGTGGCTTCGCAATAACGTCTGCCAACTCCCTCAACACTTCCAGGTGCAACCCATCAGGGCCCATGGATTTCTGGGTGTCAAGTTTGCCTAAATGATCTCTAACATGATCCTCCTCAATCAAGGGACAGTATCCTTTAGTCTAGGCTCTCTCTCTTACCTCCAGGGTCTGGGATTCCCAAGAGCTGGCCTTAGCTGTAAAGACTGATGCAAAGAAGGCATGCAGTAACTCTACCTTCTCTGTGTCCGCTGTCAGCAGGGCACCTACCTCATTCAGGAGTGGGACCACATTTCCCCCACTCTTCCTTTTTCTGCTGATGTACTTGAAGAAGACCATGTTATTGTCCTTGACATGCCTTGCCAGGTTTAATTCCAACTGGATCCTAGCCTTCCTTGTCCTAAGCCTGAATAATCTGACAATGCTTTTATACTTCATGAAGAACGACAAGAGGACTCACTAGCAAAGCCAAGTAAGAACAACACAACTCTCAAAAGAGACCAGAAACATTAAACACTCTAGTTTCTCAGAGGCATCTTTAATAACTGGGCCAGGAACAAACTAGATGTGTTTTTCAGAGGCAGACCAGGTTGAACTGACTCAGCAGAGACTGGATATTGAAATCCAGCCCTTGAAGCATAGACATCTCTGGTTTCAGGTGGGGTAATTTTTATTCCAAAAGTTATGACCATTTTTCCCTCTAGTTGGTTCAAGCCCCAGTTTCTGACTGGGAATTGACAACAACATTTTCTAAAGTTCCTGCAGTTCTCTCAGAAAATGCTTGGTAACTGCCTTACTCTGTTTCAGGTTCCTTGTAGGTATCTTTGCCTACTCTGCATATCCATGATAGAGAGAGATAGAAGCCTAGGGAGACTGCATCGCTTAGTATGGAACTGAAGACAGGCTTACATTTTGAATAGATGCTGCTGGAGGGGAGAGAAGCCAGCGTAGAGCTGTCAGTTTCTTATTCTCCTCATCTCTCATGTAAGTCAAATGCCTCCACTCTTCCAAGCATGCTTACTGGTGTGCATTCACTCCAACTGATTAGGTTCATACACCCTAACTAATGTACCTGTTGAGAGCAGCCAAATGCTGCAGAACATTATGTGGTTCACTGGAGAGCCAAGCCTGGCACGCGCTGCCCATAGTGGACCCATTTGTAATTTGCTTAATTTTGTGAATACTGTGGATAACTGCCGGGTAGTTGCTAGGGGTGCACATATATTAGAGGTTGGCAGGGGTAAGGATGAGAAATCTGTGAACAATTAGTTAACTTTGGTCTTGACTCCTTTATAATTAGATAATTTGCTATTAGTGATGGGGTACCCTGACTGTTGTTTTTCTTTTTCATGTTTTTTTTTCATTTTTTCACCCTTTCCAGCTAGCTATTAAGCTCTGAAATGGCTGTGTTTTGCTGCTTCTGCAAATTTCCCTGAAATTCGGAACATGTGCTTTGCCAAGTGTTGCAGGGGCAAGTAAATCTATAGGGAAGGTATGCAAATTGTAAGATGCAGAGCGCAGCTGTGAGCAGAATGGCTTTGTGGTTACAGCTCTGGCCATGGACTCAGCAGGTTATTAATCCTGACCTTGCTTTCTATCTGCTTTGTGATTATTGTCACATGAATTAATCACTTCAGGCTTTCTTCTGTACCTGAAGTAGTAGATCCTAAAGTATATATTTTTCTAGGCTGTCTTTACTGTCTTCACCTTATTTTCATTCTCTTCTTTTCTTCAGTAGATTCTTGTCTTCTCCTTCTTCTAGTACCCAGAATATAAACCCTGCTCTCCTACTACCGCCCAAATCATAATCTTTTCTACACTCCGTGCACACTCAATATATCCTCTTTCTCCTAGGCACATTATGAGCTCACATGAAGGGGACGGGAGCTGCTACGGTCTTCTTGTGCCAACTTTCTTGGTACCCATTTTTTAAAGTAGGGACTAATTGTATTTTCCCACTCATGACCTTTTTTCCCATAAGTTGAACCTTCTCAGGTTGGGACATGTCTTTATTATGTATAATAACAAAGGTCTGCATAGATGAAATTCTTTTACGTAAGTGAAAATATCTTATAAAATATCTCATGTCAAGCTTCATTTAGATAAAATTAGAGTTTGGAAGGTTGATCCTGCGGTGAAGAAACTTACCCTTCTCCTAGTACACTCATTTAAGACCATCACAAAACATTTCTCTCTAAAGACTATGAGAATATAAGGTAAGTGATGCCAAGAAAAAAAAGACATAAATGAAAAAATATACAAAGAACAAGTCTTCTGGGTTTCTTGCCCTCCAGATTGACTTTCAGATTTGAACAAATACATGAAAAATCAATATCTGCTATTAAGTTACCAATGACCAGTCTTAGATTTTCTCTAGCACTATTTTTGAGAGTCTCTACAACTGTCCATTTTAATTCATGTCCGGACAGAAAGTCAAGATATGGTCATAAGGAACTACAGAGTCATGACTTATGTATATACTTCATGCAGTTCATTAAAGCTGAGGATAAAGCCTTCACCTGTGGAGAAAGTCTGATTACCGGAATTCATTGATCTGTCCTTCATCCCTTCATCAACAAGATGAAGGCACAGCTCAAATGGGTTTTGGGCCCCAGTGAAATACCAACATCATTCATGTCTTTGATCCTTAACATCAAAGTCCTCCAGAGAATTAGCCTATGCCAGCTGAGGACTTGTTTCCTTGCAGCCCATATGTTTTCCAAAGACTTAAGAGACACATCTTTTGTGTGGCAGGGAGAGGATTATGAACAGGGTTCTCAGGGTCATTTCGACTTCATGAAATTTCTTGCTATGAAACTTTTTGCTGGTCCGCAAATGTCACCAGTACCTAATGGAAAGATCAGTAACGTGATACAGAATAATTACCTATGGAGAGAAAAAGGAAACATAAAGACCTTACAGGATGAACATGGATCTGGGATAGTAAAGCAAAATGGATGTAGTAATGATGGTTGCTAGCAGGTCAAGGGAGGTGATTCTGCTCCTCTACTCGCTCTGTTGAGACCCCACCTTGAGTACTGCATACAGCTCTGGGACACCCAACATAGGAAGTACGTGGACCTGTTGGAGAGAGTCCAGAGGAGGGCTGCGAAGATGATCAGAGAGCTGGAGCACTTCTGCTCTGAGGACAGGCTGAGAGAGTTGAGGTTGTTCAGTCTGGAGAAGGCTCCAGGGAGACCTTATTGAGGACTTTCAATACTGAGAGGGGGTTTATAAGAATGATGGAGACGGACTTTTTAGCAAGGCCTGTTACAATAGGACAAGGGGTAATGGCTTTAAACTAAGGGAGGGAAGATTTCAACTAGATAGAAGGAAGAATATTTTTTTTTTTTTTCTGCAGAAGGTGGTGAAACACTAGAGCAGGTTCCCCAGAGAGGTGGAAGATGGCCCACCCCTGGAAACATTCAAGGTCAGGTTGGATGGGGCTCTGAGCAACCTGCTGTAGTTGAAGGTGTCCCTGCTCATTTCAGTGGTGTTGAAATAGGTGACCTTGGAAGGTCCCTTCCAACCCAAACTATTCTATGATTCTACAATGCCACCCCAATATTTGATGAACTATTCAGCACCAGCTCGAAAACCACAGAGGTAATATGTGCTAAATACAAAATTAAAGACATTGGCTAAATGCATGTTCCACTTGGCTAATTACAGAGTTGTGCCTGCTCTTGTAAGTACTTGCCTGCTTCCAGGGAATATTTTTTTCTGTCCCAGCCAGACCATTGCTTGATACATGGACTTTCTGCAACACAATTCTGCAAGAAATATATAATCCTTGAAATCAGTAGGTGTGCAGGACTAAAATGGCTGATTAAAAGCTAGAGATACAAGAGAGTCCTGAACTGGGAAATATTGCCACTGACTTGGAGAGACACATTTTGCTACAAATTTCTCAGTATCCCAGGGTCCAACTCTGACAAGAACTCTGACCGGTTCTGTGATGCCGGTGTCATGATTTGAGTCTACTGCACATTATCAAGGAGGTGTTCTGTTTCTCAGATTTGGCCCTCAGGCAGACAAGCAAGAGGAAAAAAAAAATTTATTTAGACATCTGTTTTGAGATATTAACTAGTAAATAATGCATAAGCTGGGATGATGTTTTGGCATCACAGCACTGCATAGCTGAATAAAACAAACAAGAGAACCATGAAATAAAACTGAATTTTACACTCGGTCCATTTCTTGCCAGCTAAAGTTAAATAAGTTTGGGGGACTATAAGCAAAAGGGAAAAAAGCTTTTGTTTGTTTGTTTGTTTGCTTTTTTCCCCAAAGCTGGCATTTCCCAAAAGCATTGCATGTCATTCCCACAAAACAATGTGAGAGTCCTGTCCTTTCTGACAAGGAGAGAGGCATATCATGGTATGGCTAATGCGAAGCAACCCTCCAGTCATCCACCTTTCTCTCCCTTTGTGCAATGCAGCTCAATCATTTCTAAGTGGCTTCAGATGCCAACAGGAATTCCAGGAAAACCTCCTCTGATTATTGGATTATGTTGAAATATTGTTGTATGGCTTGTGGCAGTTCAGGCTGTCCTTCCACTGGGATGGAGGAAAAGGTGGGGAGACAGCTGGAAGCAATAACATCCTCACCTTCCTGCAGTAAAGATGCAAGTCAACGTTACTTTTATTACATTTGTTTTGCACGGGAATGAACTCACACTGCCTTTGCAAGAATTTGAGTTTTCATCTCCATCTGTGTTGAAGTCACCAGTTGGCCGAAATGGACCAAAAAAAAAAGTTTAATTACAAAGCAGTTTTTCTAGTCAGGAGAACTGAAAAGTCTGCCATGTTTTCTAATGAATTTGGAGCCGGATCAAAATCTATGGGAATTGTGTTGTAGGCTTGGGTAGAAACCAGATTTTGTCGGTTTTCTGGGTTCAAAAGCCAGTTTGGAAGGTTGCTTAAGTGAGCACTTCCCAATATTTGTGTTTCATCAGAAAGGTTTCATCTGTCTCTCTGAAGAAGACGCTGTGAACGTTGTTGTTCCACCATACAGCCAGGGATTGCCTTTGTGCATGGCATGGTGCTTTCTTCAGTTACAAACCCACCTACAGGTTCCTTCTCTCTTCGCTTTCATTAAGTCTTTTCAATTAAAGTGCAGCTTGTTTATCATCTGTATTGCAGCGGCACCCGCAGACCCACTCAGAGTCGCTGATATCAACCTACCCGTGACCATGTTTCTTGTTACCAGTTTCTGTCTCTGACTGCTTTTTTGGATGCTGCATCAATACAAATGGCAACACAATAAGAGCGGATGAGCTTTTCTTCCTGGCAAAACGAGAACTTGACCAGAGAGCAAAGGGAAGTCAGCAAAGTAAGACCAGAGACTGAGTGTGCATTCGTGAAAACAAATAAAAAATGTTGACTTCCCCAGAGTACAACAAAGGCACAGACAGGATAGAGCGTGATTCAAGCATCAAGATTCACAGACCACCTGTGGTAGATGTGTGTTCTGCAGTTGCTTCACTGGATGCAATAGAGTAGAAACATTAGCAAGTTCGCTAACTTCACCTTTTATGCCAAAAGTTCACATTGATCCAGCAGGACTTTTGAGCACTGATGGTCCAAAAAGGTAGAAAATTGTCCTTTAAACCATTATATGGTGCTGCTTGTCACCTCAGAAACATTTTCTAAATCTTGTCTGGGTGGATTTAATTTGGATATCCATAAACTAATATAGCTTGTAAAGAGAGAAAAAACCTGTTAAAATCCCAGGTAATTCTAAAGCAAGCATTGCCCTCTCACCCCCCAGAACAGAATATCCCGTGAAACTGGCCTTTTCATCCAGAATTAAAGTCCTAGTGAAAATGAGGAACATTCCAGAGTCTAACTCCAGTGCAGACACTGTAGCCACACTGAAAGTGATGCTCGTCCTTTCTTTGCAAACAGTTGCCTTTCACTACTTTGTATCAATATTTATAAAATCTGATGGGCCTTAAAACATGCAAAAAGGGATTAAATGAATTTAGTGGAGATCTGAGGAGTATTTTACATTTTGTACAGATCTAATATGTCCCTCTGTGTTTAGTATCTCTCACCCATTACCAATTCATGAAGTGTCTACTGGAATTAGTAAATCTCTTTCATTTACTTACTTAAAAAAAAAATGTTTAATAGATGCCACATGAATTTTGCAAATTGCTCTCATTCTGATGCTGATTAATAGGAAACCATGCAAAATGTATAAATAATTTCTAGTCTTAAATCAGTGTTCTCTTCTACTTAAATCTGGGGAGGCTCAGGATATTTTCTTATAACTGTTTTAGTCATACTTATTTCTTAATTGACCTTCATATTAAATGTGAAATCAAAGCATATTAAAGGATGGAGATGAGCATGTCATTGCCATTCTCTCTAAAGGACAAAATGGTGAAAAGCTGTAAAAGCATTTGGTCAGCCTCAAGTTTTTGAGAACTGCTTTCCCTTTCTAGTTTTAGGCTAAACAGCTAAAATCAGAGGAGGTGGAAAACAATCTAAAAAAATTAGTGCTTAGAGGAGTACCTCCTAACTCTGAGTGCAGGCTGACCAGCTAGTAATTTTCTACAATGAGTTACAATTTAAATTGAGATATTTAAATATTGTTGCTTTAAAATTCTATTAGTCATTAAAATTAACTGAAATATTTTTTTAGAAGCAGCTGCTTTTTTGTTGGTGGTACTTGAAGGCACTTATTTGGGTCATTTATTGCAATCATATGGATGCTGGGGGCACCATTTACTGAAGCTTAGTTGAGAGGTAGGAAATCCCACTGGCAAGTATCTCATTCAAACGCAGCCTAGACCTGCACATGAACTCTTTTAACTGAAACAAAACTGGGAACTGCAGGAGAAAAGTATTCATAACATAAAAGCTGAAACTGTAATTGGCTCCAAATCATCCTATTCTTGGTCTTCTCAGCAAATAGGTGAAATCCTAATTTCAGCTGTGAAATTGTACTAAGCATTTGTCCAGAACAGGATCAAGCACTTTGGTAGGGCGTAAATGGGAAGTTTGATTACTGCTGCACAAGGGCAATTAATGTGAGACTTTTTTCTCCATGATTTTCGATCATAATTTTCTTCCAAGAAGACAGGAGGGGAAAATTATTTGGGATCAACTGTAAGACCTGGTAGATCCTGTTTTACTTAAGGTATCTGGTAATTTTTACCTCTTCAAGTAAACATGCAAACAATATCTGCTGGTTTCTTTTCTAGTGATCTGTCAGGTGCTGTCATGCATGGTCAGTCAATTTATTTCTAAGGAGTGGAAGAGAGAGGATAGGGAAAAACAAAGATCTTTGCAGTTGCTCTAATCCATATCAACCTGGAAGGACTGCAGGCAATAGTAGAGTAACACATGGCTGCAGGCTGTAAAAGTTCCCCTCTAAGTTGACAACAATTCCTAACTAGTAATTTAAACTTCCTCAGTGATCACACAGGACTAGTAGTTCCAGAGGGTGATTCATCCCAATTTAAGATAGATGTCTAATATAAGTGGGATGAATCACCCAGCAGACACGTTGTGGTTCTCTAGTGCTACAAAGGGACCAAAATAAGCAGGTAGTTTACACATCTAACTCAGACTGCTGAAGTTACTTGAAACAAATCTGCATCCTAACTTGTATTTAGGAGCTCAGGAGTAACAGTTTCTTGAGCTGACTGAATAAGAAGGTTTGACAGAAGAACTGCAGGTTTGCCTCATCTTTCTCATTACCACCCAATCCTTAACTTTGCTAACAGACAGATAGCACACACGGTTTCAGGTTTTCATTTTGAAGATGAAAGATACGTAATGGAACAAAAGGCACCTGGATACATTAAATCTCACATTCAGCAGCCAGTGCTTAATGGCCCACAAAAAGATGTGCAAAGCAGGCACAAGAATATGAAGTTTCAGAAAACAGGTTTCTCCAGTTGAAGAGCTGAGCTACAAAATTTCCGATGAACAACACTGCCCATGAGATTCCCTGTACCCTTCCACTCTGTTCAGGCAACATCAACAAGCACACAGGCACATTTTCTCTTCTATGCCCTAACAGAGCTTATTTATAGGATGACTTCCATATGTTTACCTAGAGACTGTTAGAGTATACAATTAATTTGGCAAAGGGGGGAAAAAAAAAAAAAAAGTCGTCTTCATCTTTTAATTCAACCCTGGAAGTCTGGACATCAGGAAAACTTGTTCACCACTCTAAGGACTATTTGTGTAATCTGAGGTTTGAGATCTAATCTATTTTTCTGTCACTTCCAGTTACTAACATGTTGCTTTGTATTCTGTCCTAATTTCAAATTAAAAAGTGAGCCTTTTTGCTGCAAAGATTTTCCTGCCAACTATGAAGCAAGCCACTGGAAAGTTATCTTGCTGTTGGTTATAAAATTCCCTTTCGTTTATTTTCATTCTTCATTATTTGCTACTGAGTAAAGGATTATCCTGGGCCAGCAATTAATTCAAGAGTGTTAGTTCCTCTTCTGTTCCTGTATTATTCTCATGCACTCCCTCATTAGTGATTTATGTATCTGAGCTTGCACTGGTTTTGATAGTCACTGTCTAATTGAAGTTATTGGTCTGTCTCATCACATGCTATCAGTCATCCAAAGAGATGACAGCCCAACTCCTCAGGTATTCTATCTGAGGGTGAAAATAATTAGTGCAAATAAAGTTATATGGGGTGAATTTCACCCTCAGGCTTCACCTCTTCTTTTAAATTTAGTAGCAATATATTTTCATTTAACTATGTAAAATGTATTTTAGTAGACACTTTCCGTTAATGACAATATTATATATATATTTTACTATTTTAATTCTTGATATTTTAAGACTGTTCCAGTGACTGTGAAGACATTCCTCAGATGACAAGATTTCCTGATTTATCTCTAAAATCTCTCAACTTTTAACAGTCAGGATCACTGAATTTATACAGTGATACCGAATTTATACAGGCATAAATGGACTTTTCTGCACTGCTGCTCTAATTGCACTGGTTATTTTTGCTGCTGAATGGCTTCATCTTAAAAACCTATGCACTTTGCTGGCTAAGATATCACTGGCTGTAAGGTGTTAACCTGACTTTTGAGTTAGTCCTCTGGCATGCTCTAAGCTCCCACCTTACACTCAATGCATTTGACTTGCTCTCACAAGGTCCAAAATTTGGAATTTGAAGACAACAAACAAACAGAAATTAATCATGAGCTTCAGGTGATACAACAAGCTACTGAAGAAAATTTTGAAATCTTTATTTCTGCATACCTCTGTGGTTTACCTTGCCTAACCTTAGGATTCCTTCCTTTTTGTTTCCTTTCCAGTCAGCAGAGATAGACTTGGATAATTCCCATAGGCAACTGAAGCGATCCAGGATATGAATCACTCTGAAGTGTAGATTCACCTCTATTGAATTTAGACAGAGGACAGATCACTATCCCTGCTTTCTAGGCAATTTAGTTAGGTACTGAAAGTTAAATGGGATTAATCTATAGTTGGGCAATATTCTGTGTGATAACTGTTTTCCAAGCACAGGTTGTTGGATAGAGACCTACAATATATAAGTAATCTGAGTATGTGATCTCTGACGTTTAGGTCTACTTTGACTTTAAAAACATTTTGATAAATTTTAACGCCTGAAGAACCAGTGTCTGACTCATTGTGTAACTTGGTTGTACAGCATCAATGAACTACATCCGTTCTCTGCGTGTGTATGAGCTCCACAGGTTGCAAAAGTTCTACTTGTCCAAGTTGTCCCGTATCTAAAGTTTAAGAATAAAAATTCCTATAAAAATCTGCATTTCTAGGTTATGATTTTAACTTCATGCCACTTTGTCAGCTGTTGTACTCTGATAGTTACCAATTTACACTACCTGTGAACTTATAAAAAAATAATATCAACCAAAAAACATCTTAGCACCACTGATATTCCAATGACCTCAGAATCATTTGAAAGCCCACCATCAGTTCTAGACCTTGCAAATGTTGGTATAGACACAATGCAGCCCCCTTTTCTCCAAGCTCTTCATAGAAAGACAGAAGCTCAAAGCTTTCTTTTTCCCACCCCCCCCCTCAATTTTTTTCCTTGAAAGTCTTCATTGTGAAGAGGTAGTTTTGTGATATATTGAATGCCACTGTAATATCCTGTGATTCTTCTAGCTCTCCTTCTAGCCCTATCTCTCCAAGAAAGATTCTACCTACCTATGAACTGGCATTCTGTTTATACAAATCTTTCAAGTAGATTAAATCAGTGACCTGTAGATCAACAGCTCTCTCATTTAGTAATATTATTGGCTCTTTTTTCTCTTTATTTTGTCCTCATCCATTAGCATACATGTTAATACTTTACTACTTACCTTGTTCTGAAAGGAAAAAGGATGTGTACTTTGTACATCAATGTTTAAATATAAGTCATTTTGTCTAAGCGGAGAGAACACTTTCTTCCTTTTCTCTCTTTATTTTAAAGCCTGTTGAATCTATTAGCCTTTACAATTTTGCATAAAAGCATTTGGTATTGCTGCTGCTTAAATAGAAACCATTTAATCAAAGATTCTATTTGGAAACTAACTGAAACTTGCTATTCTTTAATTTATTTGCAGACATTTTGCTCTTACTAAGTGTTTTTAGTGTAGTGTTCAGGCACTAAATCATTAAAAAGGTGCTCAGTAAAGCCTGGGGGAGCAAATGACCTGTTGAGGTAATTTGGATGCTATTTTTAATACTCTCCAGTTGTGTGGAGGAGAGGGGACTAAGCTGGGGGTTTTAGGAGATTTACCCACTCCTAACAGTGTCACTGTTTGACTGCATGGTCTTAGTTAAATTATTTGAGCCAACATTTTCTAATATGCATGACTAAATCAAGGCATCTAAAAAGAGCTTTGTTTTTCAGGAGTTCAAAAGCTGTTCTCTTACTTCAGTTAAAAAGTAAGTAATCCTGAAAAAATGTGTGACTTTTGGTAGAAGAGACCAATGGTGTAATTTGTGTGTCCCTGTGTGTGGCTATAGTGTAGAAAGGCTGTGCAATATCAGCAGTTATTCTTTCCTAAAGCCCTAAACCTATGAGATATGCTACACTTTGCTTATAAATATGTCCAATGCTGAAAATATTTCTGTCCTTAAAATTCAATCTGGAATTTGTCCAAACATTTTCAGATTTGAAAACTAATGTAAAGCTGTTTCCCCAGTTATTTTTCCTTCTCAGAAGTAATTGAGTTTATGATTCTTGAAGATGGTGTTATAGTCCAAACAGGAGGGCAGTTTCCCATGAATTTCTTACCCAGTAGTACCAGAAAGATAATTCTGTTTGATTTTCATGACCAAGGGATTTAAGGTAGAATAAATAAACATCTTACTATCAGAAAGTATCTGTGCTAAACTAAAAATGGGCTGCAGATTCAGCTGGCAAATTTAAAAGTAACCCAAACTGTTTCCCTTCTTGTCTTCCTGGTGCGTGCAGCCCACTCTGCTTGTTTTCCCAGACAACAATTCCATTCTGTTAAGTTTTTTACAGCTCTGAGACCTAGTAAATCATATCTGCAGTAGCAACAATAGGCTGCATTTCTATATGAAGTGTGAAATATACATTAGGTACAGAAATTCACTAGACATTTAGTTTTAGATTTAGATTTAGATTTAGATTGGGAAACTTGACCAGGTAGGTAGATGACTGGGGTACTGAGGTTCTTAGACTTGTAACAAGAATGTCTTAGTACTGTCATTTGTATTCTAGCCTGTAAAATAGTTTAAGAATTGGTTGGATGAACCATTTGAGTGAAAAACAGAGGAACAGAAACAATAGGAGGTGTCTCAAAGTTTCAGGAAATCGCATGAATAGAGGCCTTTAGGGTGCTAGACCAGTGTATTTACTGTACAGACATAAGCCTACTCATTAAAAAGCCATTAAATTAGAAAGTGGGTAACCACTCCTCACAGCCTGTTGTTTATTTGCAGGTCAATGTAGGCTAATAGAGCTTTTTGTTCTTCACAAACACTTCTCATGACATTAACAGATTCCAGTAAAAATCTAGTTCATTTATTACCATCTCAGGCTCACTGGAAGAGATAAATAGGACATTAAACATGTACAGAAGTTTAAATTGGCAAAATCCATCTGTTCTCATCCTTCCTCTAGAAATGTGGGAGCCTACAATCCATCAGTCTTGTAGCACCAGCAAGGCAATTAAGGCTGCTGACACAGTCCTTTCAGAGGGACGTGTTTGTACTGAATTCAAAGTGAACTTCTGTATGCAGTGCATGCTGTATGGAAGGGGGGCAAAATGACACGGGTTTTTTTCATCCCTTTCCCACCTCAATAGAGCATTGAAACGGTCATTGTGAAGCTAGGATGACACTTTGTCTTGCCCTAAAATCCAAACTTACCCAGTTTTAAAGCTGAATCCAACTCTATTGCAATAATAATCACTTTTTTATGGAGACATAATTGTGGGGTAAAGTCATTAATACTCCTGACATTACAAACCACACACCAAAACTGTCATATGACTGAAAACTACATGGCAGGCATCAGATATGAAGGAGGATTCAGGGCTGAAACAGCTACAGGAATGGTTTTAAGATGGGCTATGACAGTGATTTACTGTAAACCCAGCAGTTCTCTGTGGGATTATGAAAGATTTGAGCACGCAGTTAAATCTCAAGAAAATCAACCATGTCCACAGCAGCAGATTCTTGTTGGCTTGGTTTTACTGACAGCTAGAAACTGGGTTTAAGAATCAGCACCTTGCCAGCATATGAGACAGCCTCAGGAGTTGAACTTAAATAGCTCAAGTGCTAATGTATTTAATTCCAGTCAGGGCACAAGTAGTGTCACATAGAATTATGATTTCTCCATTTGGAAACCTCTAGCTTTCTGTAAAAATTTTGCCATACTCAATTAAATCATCTTTTCCTAAGAAAAGGATTATGGAATACTACTAATGCACCTCTGTTAAGAATTAAATGATAACAAGATGATTGATTTACACAGATCTCATTTGATTTAGATATTTTAATTCCTCCACTCTTTTGAGGGAGGACTAGAAATCTAGAGGGTCACCTCTGTCAGAGATCTGCCTCTAGTTCTCAGATGATGAATTGTCAAACATAATCAATTATAAGTCTTTAGACAGAAATGTACAGAATTAGAAGTTATACTCCAGCTAAGGGAGAAGAAGGAAGAGGGGTTTAGAAGTAGGTATAAGGACAAAAGCAGAGAAGATAGCCTGGAGACAGGGAGAAACTTAAAGACAGAAAAGGACTGATGAAGGGAAAGATTCTGGGAGTGTAAGATGGACTTGTTGTCGCTTACAGTAAGATGGGCTTATAGTAGGATGCCACCAGTGAAGACAGAGAGTAACTATTCCATTGGCTTCAGAGAAAGATGATTTTGCTGAGGATTGACGTACCTAAAGATTGCTCATGACTCCTGCAATGCTTGGAATGGCTGCAAAACTCTTACCATATTCACTCATTTTGTTTATCTGTTGTTTTTTACGAAAAGAACTTTTACTCAAGAAATGTCAAGGACAACAGTCAAGCACTCAGTCATTATGAAGTACCTGAAACAATATTGCTTCTATAGTAAGAATTTCTTTCTCTTCTGAATTTGCATTATTTCTTCAATGACATAGTAATGATTCTGGTTCAGTCTCTCATTGCTTTCTAGCACAAATGGAATCTAGCACAAATGAGGAACAAAGGGACTGTTGACTTTTCCTAGATCTTTTATCCTTACTCACACGCAAGAATGATAATTCTGCTGTTAGGATTTATTTTTCTGCTCCAGATGACCCAACTATTTTATTTTCCGGCAAAGAGGGAAAGAGTTCCTATTTATAACCCACCAAAGGAAAACTCAAAATCTCATTGGTCAGGACTACTTTGGGTCGCATTTGAATTGCCATTTAACTTAAGAATGGTGATGACAATGACAAAATAAGGAAGTGAAGACTAAATCAGGTTGTCTGCTACTTAAGGCAGAAAAACTATGACTCCCTGCAGAGAGAAGGAAATGAATGGGAGAGAATGGTAGGCATTTTATTGAAACCACTTAAGAAGAATATTAAACCATTTAAGAAGAATACTAATTTTGTCAAATTGGCCTCACAGCTAATACCAAAATAACCATCATTCATATTAGGTGACCCATTTAGCTTAGATATTTCAAGTGTTTTTTCTTCTTTGATAGCTTGAAGTGAAATTGCTATCACTGTGGGAAGTGGGAGGTAAGAATATTTCACTCATTCCCTGACATTAGATGTGGTAATGCCTCTGGTAAGAAGGTGCAATCCATCTGAAGAGTTATTGAAACCTGTCTACATGGAACAAATCACCCTAAGCTACCTTTATTGCCAGTGAAAAGCTGGGACTTAAATCAGTTGGGTAAACCTGGCATTTAGCAATAACTGAAATGCTTTAAGGTATCTGAGACATCAGACAGATAGGACACCAGACCTTTGTGAGATCTAAGCTCTTCTGGACTGCCAAATGAACTCCAAAAGCAATATATTAGAGCACCTCCAATAGCACTGGATGCTTTTGTTTAGCTACCTTAATTGAGTCTGTAGTCAATAGAATCAACAGATTTTAGTGTGTAATTCAAGTCTTCATAATGTTGATACCTACACACTGAATCAGAGGAATTTTACCCTAAGCTCCTGCCATTCTATTGACTCAATGTCCTCCAGCTACAGCAGAATCTCAGATAACTTGGTTTAGCGTAGGCAACTACACTGTAGGCATCTGAATTTAGTGTGGATGAATTCTGCTTAGACTGAATTCAGGCAGTTTGAATATATCCTTCTGAGCAACGGTCAAATGGAATGCTCAGCTCTAACACCATCATCCTGGCTCTGACTTGGACTTTGTTTTTGCTATTGTCTGTTATCCTTGATGGATATCCTATGATTGATGCAGAAAAGTGTAACAGTTGCTGTGATTAACTTGTCCAATTCTAGGGGTTTGGCTCAACAGTATTAGTTTTTCTGCCAGCCCCAAGCAAATATTATAAAAGACGTGCTGGAAATGATGCCGTACCCCATAAAATACTGAGCTTCTGTTTCATACAAAACACATCTGAATTGAAAATATTGGTCTTCTTAGATAGACACTATTTTTCATTCCTCTACCTTGCCACAAGCAGGCTCAGAGAGATAATGACCCTGGCCTTAGAAGGCCACATTATTCACCTTGAACAGTAACAGGTAATGCTGTTTCAGTGTGCTAACTGTACTGCTTTCAAGGTCTAAATTACCTAGCAAACATAGATGGATGAGCAAATGGTCTTCACTGTGAATTGATTCTCCCTCCCAGAGCTTTGCATGTTTGTGACTGTGTGTATCTGCATATTCCTTCTTCCTACTGGTTACTGGAAAAATTTTTTTTCCTCCTCATAATAGCACAGTTCGCCAGTGAAATCAAAAATGGATATCTAATATAAAATGAATGAAATGATAAAGGGAAAAGCCTTCTGATTATTTTGTATAAAAAGAGACAAATGATTCAGGATGTTAGAGTCCCACTTCTATTCCCCTGAGAGGACACATAAAACATTCATAATCCCTTACCTCATTTGAATGCATTTTTCAAGTCATTTTATAGTGTTCCCACGTGCTTACGAAACCTAGAGCAAACACTAACATGGAGTTATGATAAATAATGTTGAAAAGCAAGTCTGAAAAGGGATGCAAACAACAGGAGTTCCATAGCTTGCATGCATCCTCCATTCTTATGAGTGCCCCTATGGTCAAGCACATAGACAGTTCTTTGGAAGAGCTGAAGTCAGAGAAAGTGCTGGAGGTCTGGTATTCAGGCACAGAGGATGCTATCAAGACACTGATTTCTCAGAGAACTGAGGTGCTTGTTTAGCACAGGTCGGATGGTATACAGTGTAAGGGCACTCATCTTGGTGCCCTTAGTGGTGCCCTTAGTATTGCCCTTAGAAGTAGGCTTGGCTCCATGCTTACCTGGCACAGATTACTTGGTCAGGTCAGGTTCTGGTACATTCTTTCTTCTTGCCAATACCTTATCTAATTCCAAATCATAAGTATCCTGCTGGTATGTCTCTCCTTTCCTTCCAGTTCTTACTACTGACTGAGATCTTAACGCATTTCATTTTTTTGCATGCTTCCTACAAGGAGTAAAATCTTTTTAAGATCTAATTTGGTCTTACGAAAGGAAATGTTAAACTCTGAACATCCATTTTCAGCTTTCTTATTCATAAGCAGGACTTGGCAATGTAGTCATAACATCACAGAACCATCATAGAGCAATTTCAGTTGAAAGGGATCTCTGGAGGTTTCTAACCTATCCTCCTGTTCAAAGCAGGACTCTCCTGAACTCTGCATCAGGTTGCTTGTCTAATATGGTTTCAAAATCTTCAAGGATGTCTCTGCTGTCACCAGGCTCTGGCTTTCCTTAATCCACCCCAGTCTTAGGTGATGTTAGTATGTTACTCCCTAGTAGCATGGCCCCTCTTCCACCTCGCACCCACTTCATTTCTGTGTTTTGTGTTCTGTCCAGAGTTACTTGCCCAGCTTTCTGCTATGTCAATCTATTTTCTCTCACATTGGTTTGGTTGTCCTAAGAGATCAATCAGCTCAGCTGGACTCCTTTGTCCTTCAGGGCAATGTCCCATAATGTAATGCAGTCAGGTCTTCAGTCTCCCTGCTCAGGAAGAACTTTCCTCTTCCTCTGTCCCATGCACTCTGCCCACCCTAGTTTCCTGCTTATTCAGGACTAAGTGTGTCTCAACAGGTATTTATGCATATTCCTGCCTCTTTAATAGCTCTTTAATAGGGTGTACTGCCCTGTTAAATTTCCTTTGACTTGGATGAAAAGGCAGGCTGGGTATTAGCCAAAACAATACCATAAAGAATCTCACATACTGAAGCAGATGGGGCATGTGTGATCCTGACCTCTCCCAGTAGTTTAATCAGAGAAGACTACATAAAAAACTTCTTTGGCTTTGATTCTACATTACAATGTTTCTACTTACAGTAGGGTGATAGACACAATATTTTCACTTCCAAGTAAGGATCTTTTTACAGTCCACAAACAGAAAGGTTGAAGTTCATCAGAAGGGGACTTGCAGTATTTATGTATTTATTTTCTCCCTCACCTGACTGTTTGTTGCCTTCAGACAGTGTCACTTTAAAAATAAAGTGTAGAAGTATCCTCACGACTTTGGAAGGCATTGCTCTTATGTACTGGGAGGCATTCACTGCTTTCCATGGCTGGAGAAGAGAACCCCAGAGCAGCTAAGCAACATGATCAAGGACACCTAATGGTCTCTGTGGCTACTGCAGTACATTCACCTTCCATCACAGTGCCTTAGTCGCAAGAGCTATAGATACTTCAGCAGGATATTTTATAGCTGTGTCTCCTCCCTCCTGAAAGACTTGTTTCCAAAACAATCATCAATTCTGTGAGCTCAGCCTTGCATCCCTGCTTTCAATATGCATTTATGTCCAACATGTACTGGTAGATTTAAAACAGCAGAGTCAGCTATTATCTTTTCTTCTTCTTAAGTGAAAATATGTAAAAAAGTGTCTTCCACAAGAGCACTTATTTTTGGCAGCTGGCCAGGAAGCTCTGAGACTGCAAGGCAAGGTCTGCATACTGTGAAGGCAGAACTATGCATGCCAGCACTGTCAATCCTCTTAAAATACTCATAATTCCCAGCAATTATGCCCAACTTTTCACCCAGTTGACTCTCAGCAATTATTTCCTGCAGCATTAGTTAAATGCCCAGCCTACTCAGAGGCTGGTTTCACTGTTATATCTCAATGGACTTTTCATCACATTTATTGCAATTGTCTCCTTTGGATTTTCTCTAAAAATAAGGAGGGCAAAATTGAAAATACAGTAAGAGCCCTGGTTATCAGAACATCCTTCTTATCTAAGAGCTCTGGGATCAGTTATATGACTACAAAATCTGACATGTGTTGAAAACTCAGTGCATTTATTGATAACTGTGGGTACTCATACAAATCCCCTGGCTCCAATCATGTTCAGATAAATAGCCTGAGGCTGCATTATTTTATTTTTAAAGACACAGCTTGCTGTTCAAACACAGCCAGCAAAACAAGACTTTGCTGCCTAATTTTCCTCCTTAAACTGCTGGAAACATTTTAGCAGGGGTCATATTTTGATTACATTGGCTGCTAGTTTGGATTAATAGGAGCAGAAGTAAAGGAGGGGGCTGGAGAGCACTCTGAGTGTACATTGAAGAGACTCTGGTGGAATGTTTTTGCTCTCTCACTTCTGCAGAGAAACAAAGGAGCCCAGCCCGTGTTGTATTAACCCTCTAGTGCCTATGATTGAGCCTTCTTCTCCTTCCATGGAAGGAGGAACATCTTCTGTGTGGCTGATCCTGAGCTGAAGTCAGCTAAGTTAATGAAAAAGCACTGTTAATTTCAAAGGATATTGGGTGAAGAGAGTGTGTTTTCCTGTCACACTGACTGTATCTAAATCCCTGGAAAGAATAATCTCAGAGGAAGTTTTAAATACCCTTAATGTGCCACATCTCTTGCAACATCCTGCTATCAAAGCAACTGCTCAGGTGTCACCGTTTACAATTTGCAGCCTAATGCACTCCACGGACATGTTCTATTGGTGCCTGTGATTTCAGGCTTGCTTTCTACAAGTGAGAAGACTTCCTCAACGACATATGTGAGACATGGTAGAAACAGAGCCCCTAGAATGATGAATTCATGAAGGCTCACAAAGAACAGCCAAATGTCAGCCATGGTACATTGTATGTTCATTATGCTAAGTCCTACTTCTGCTGCTTTATATTCTCTACAACCATACTAGTTCACATCCATCTGGCACCAGGAGCAGATCAAAAATCATGTGTTTTTCTCCAGCATTTCAACTTGGCAAAGTCTGATTTTTTAAAAAATGAAAAAAAAAAGTATATTTTTCTCCATGAGATGAGATAAAAAATGCTGTTTAGTATCATCAGAAATGTTTAATTAGTGTAAAGTACAGTAGATGTTATTTAATACTTTCTGCAGAATAGAAAGGACTTCATACAATGGTAATGCTAAGATATTGATGTAAAGGGAAATTAAAAGGAGTGGTTTTGCTTTATTGAAAAGAAAACATTTTGACTTTGTCAAACTAAAAGATGAAGTGATGATGGTTCATTTTATCATTTTCATGTTAAAAATGCCACTGAAACAGGGCACATTATTTTGGAGTGTTTAGATTAAATTGCACTTTCTGCTGAAAAATTGTCTTGTCAATTTTATTCGTGGTTGATTTTCCTGCTACTTTTCATCTTTTTGACCTATGTGTGTAAGGTTCCCAAGCCATCCTTTCCACATAAAACTACCCAGCTTTGGGGTATGGGTTTCAGTGGGGAAGAATAGTTTTTAGTGCTGTTAATCACATAGTAACACAGTTTCAATTACAAGATGTGAGAAAAGATTTGCACAGCACTTTTTCCCATTAAATTTTAACCCAGGCCAGCTATACCAACTCAGATTCCTAATTCATACTGTTCAGACAAGGACCAGGAGCTCAGACTCAAAGTAATCTGTAAGTAACATTGTTGTTTATACCCACTTCAGCCGTATTTGGAATAAGGGCCAATTTCAGACAAGTTCGAAACATTATATTCTTGAATACTTCATGAAAATAGAAAGCCTAATGGAAGAGAGAGATGTGTTAATGTCCCTGCTTAGAGAGAAATTGCTCCATAAACTGAACTCTTAGACATCAAGGAATCCTTCAGGATTCATAAGTCCAGAAGACAGCTTTGGCACTTTGTTGGTTTATGAACCATTTACCCAAAAGCATAAGTCAAAACAGTTTCCCAGCTACTTCTATTTATGCAGCAGGCAGACTGGCTAATCCTCAGAGTTAGGAATGTCCTATTTGCTTTTCCACAGTTGTATAAGAGTATAATTAAAATCAAACTATAAAGTTAAACAAGAATGTATGCTTAAAATTGCCTGAAAAGTTTAGATATTGCAGACAAATTCACAAGTCCAATTGGGAAACGTAAGCAAGCCTCAGTGGTACCAAATAATCTCCAGGACATTTCCAATATTTACAACACTTCCTGATTCACCAGGATACCAGTTCATCTAATGAAATCTTGCCACGAGCAGCACCTCTGTATATGCATGGTAAACCTTGCATGCATCCTCACCAGTATAACTTAAAGGTGTGTAAGCAGATCAACGTTACTTTGTCTGTCCAGGCAAACAAGCTGAATTATGATGACTAAAAATAACACTGGTAGCAACTTGAAGGGTAGAGAAGGATAGTGAATATTGAGGCCATTTATATGTCAGAATAAGACAATGACGTTGCAAAAATAACATAGAATCACAGAATGGATGGGGTAGGAATAGACCTTTAAAGATTGTCTAGCCTAACCCCATGCAACGGGGGTATATGACATAGGAAAATGAAGGTTGATGGGTGAAAGACTGCTGAAGGTGAGAAATATTTCACTATTGGAGCTAATGTATTTTGTCCTTAAAAAGTACATTATAGATCTTAACAGATCATTTCTGTGTTTCTTAGAATATTCTGAGAATGATGAGGAATGACACAGGTACAAAAGTAGGTGAGAAAGCATGACATAAAGGACTAGTTTTAAACACATTTTGTGCACAGCAAATGTACACATAACCACAGAAAATCCCATTGCAGAATTTGCAATGGCAAAAATCAACAGTTTTTTCCACAAGTAGTTGAACAGATTGCCCTTTCTGTGCAAGTTTGTACCTAACTTTGGCATAAATTCTTAAGTGATAAGGCAGTAGACTTGAAATAAATACAAGAATTGTACACAGTTTTACATAAAATGAGTAGTTTACATAGTTTTACACAAAATGCATGATTCAGTCGTGGAATTCATCATCAGAGGCTGTTATGGAAGGCAAATGTATACACAGACTCAAAAAAGGTAAGGACAAATTCACGGAGAAAAGGTGTATCAGCAATTGTGAAGTATGATACAATCAACTTCTTAAGCGTGTCTAAATCTCTGACTTATACATAAAGTAATGTTAATGTATACTTGCCTTATTTCTAATACTATATCCATCAGCATCTGCTACATTCTTCTTTCAGAGCCTGAATATTGGGCAAAAGGGACCGCTGACTGATCCAGCTGAACAGTTCTCACAGTTTTATTTGCAAATGCAATCCTTGGAATTAAGAGAAAGAAACAATTTTATGAACAGAGACAGCATGACAGCACTACAACTAATTGTGAAATGTTTTCCACTAAAAAGCTGAAAATTAAGAGCTCTGCTGTTTGCTTTCTAGCAACTAAATGTTCACATTTCAGATGTGAACTGAAGCTAATTAAAGCCAAAAAAATTCAATCAAATGAACTGTTGAAACAGTAGTTTTTTCAAAAAACCCACACATTTTTCCAAAATAAATAGGTTTTTCTTGCATAAAATAAGAAAACCTAACCCAAAACAAAGGAACTGCCGTACGCTTTTTTCACGTAGATACCTGAATAAAGTAATAACAAATTTACACTTCACATCCTTCATTAAGATAATGTTGAGAAAATATGCAAAAATTAAATAACCACTATTTCCAGACAACAATAAGGTGATTAGAGATAACCAACATGGCTTCACAAAGACAAATCATGCCTCACTAATCTGGTGGCCTTCTACAATGGAGTGACTGTATTGGTGGATAAGAGAAGATCAACTGGTTTCATCTATCTGGACTTTGAATGAGAGTCTTTATAGATGAAATCATATCTTTGATTAGTGGTTTGTAGCCATATATCAATAATTGTTCATGAAATCCCATAAAAGATGACAGAGACATCAGTTAAAATGTCCCATAGCAAAAGCTATTCAAACACATGATTAAGTTCTCTATATTTCTTCATTCTTAGTTAATACTCTTATATTATATAACTCAAAATTAATTGAAAACCTGGCCTTCAGGCCTCACTTAACCCTTGCTTTTTAAAAATCAGTGAAGAAGTGAAAGAAGTGCTAATAAGAAAAGCTGCAGTGATTATGAAAATAAATAAATAATGTATTTAATTCTGAAAAAAACAATCTACTGTCTTGCACAGAGAGATGTGTGTAATTTCAGTGATTAAACAAATGAATTTCCACTTTTAGCAGTCAGAGGAGCGAGTAATCATGGTGGTCATTGACTCTACTTGGGAAAAACCACTTTCAAATACCTTAAGCAGAGAAACTCCATTCTGACAATTGACAATAATGCAAAAGTATTCCAAGATTCAGGCTGATGAGATGCAGCCAATACAGCGTGATTGCAACAGTACAACTTGTAAAGTGTGTGTTTGCTTGTGAGGCATCCAAGAGCTGCCTAGCAGTCTATTACATTACCTTCACTGTGGGGCTGGATCATTTTTGTCTGTCAGGGGAAGGAGGACATCAGGCACACCTAAAAGCCATCCAGCTAACTATCAGATACGTGTTCTGTGCAATCCCCACACAGGCTGCTGATACATGTTGCCTACACTTCATGCTTTATATGCATGCTCTTGTTGTTTGGTGGACCCCTTGAACCTGATGGACAGCAGCAAAGCTTTTGAAGGGTGCCTCTTCCTTCCACTGGCAGCTCAACATGTTCCTCTGACAATATCCTACTGTTCAATGCCTTATCTGCATCCATCCAGGAGAGGATTCTCACAGCCTCACATATTACCTTCCAACATACCCTGCACCTGAAGGACTTTGGTGCGTTATTCTACACTTTCTTGATAAATCAGCTGTGCATCAGTTGACTTTTCCAGAGGACCCCAAGACCTTCATTACACTAGAATATTTTTTCTGACAATTGTTTATTTTCAGCGGTCTTTGAGATATCTCAGGGCTCACATTTGCCTCCCAAATAGAGTTAAATAAATGAAGAATGTTCAGACCAAACTTTCTTCTTCTACTGACTCTGCAAAAGAGCCACTGATCACCTCAGCTACTTTTTGGTTTTTATGTATTTACTTTAAGTAGTGTTACAGAATTTGTCCAGTAAAAAGGAATTGATGTTATTGGGGTGCAGGGAAGGGAGTAGATATTCTGATTGCAAACACCAGTAACCTTAAAAGAAAGACTGCAAGATATTTATTTTCTAGGTGGCTGGAGGAAAACAATTGCTAACAGAGACTAAATTTTTAACAACTTTTTACATTTCTAAAGTCTTTTAAACTTTTCAAAAGCCAGCAGTACAAAGCAGCCATCCTAGTAGCTATTCGGACTCAAATGCAAAAGGCATTCATTTCAATACTTAGCAAATCTCATGATTTGGGATCTTGTACTTAATGCTGTATGAGCAAAAAGGCACAATAAGTATGGCTGTGCTGGACTCTTGCTGAGATAGAGTTTTACAGTGAACATGAGATGGGAAAGATTAAGAAATATATGGTGTCCAGTGGCAAAGTGGACTCAAGTTTAAAATTGCTCTGGATGAAGTTGTGTAATTGGGAGTTTGCAGAGGCCATATCAGGCAGGAGCATCCAGATACCCTGGTTTGGTAACCAGTATCCTAAGCCTTTGCATGCTTTGCACACTCATGATCAAGGTAATGCTGCAATGAGACCAGATGGAAATAATTTTTTATTCTCTTACCTTCCACTGCTCTCTCTTTCTGGTCCTCCCTCTATCAGCCTTTCCATGTTGATATTCAGCTTTAATATGTCCTTCATGATTTAACATGCCTCAGCATCCCAATTCCTTGAAAATATTTTTCAAAAAGAGGCAATTTTCACATCTCAAAGCCTGCCAAAACCTGAAACTGGGATTCTGTGCACAATACCAGGTTCACTCCAGGATGAAATAGTGTTATTTGTATACATGGAAAACATGCTTAAACAGGCTATGCAGTGAAGTTGTTGAAGCCTGTTTTCAGGTCCTGAATCAGGACCTGATTTGGGTCCTAGATTCTTGGTTACCTAATAAAGCATAAGGGCTGATTAAGTCTTTTTCGGATGTTTGGGACCTTTATAAAGCCCCTTCCCTGAATAGATTCTCTAATTAAGGATGATCAGATATTGCATCTTTTCATAGAATCATAGAATCATAGAATCACAGAATCATAGAATGTTAGGGGTTGCAAGGGACCTCTGGAGATCATCTAGTCCAACCCCCCTGCCAGAGCAGGTCCACCTACAGCAGGTTGCACAGGTTGACGTCCAGGCGGGTTTGGAATGTGTCCAAAGCTGGAGACTCTACCACCTCTCTGGGCAGCCTCTTCCAGTGCTCTGCCACCATCAAAGGAAGGAAGTTCCTCCTCATGTTTAGAGGGAACATACTATATTCACGTTTGTGCCCATTACCTATCACTGGGAACCACTGGAAAAAGACTGTCTCCCTCCTCCTGGCCCCCTCCCTTTAAGTATTTGTAAGCATTGATGAGATCCCCCCTCAGTCTTCGCTTCTCCAGGCTAAGACAATCCAACTCCCTCAACCTTTCCTCATAAGAAAGATGTTCCAACTCCCCGATCATCTTTGTAGCCCTTCGCTGTCCCATCTCCAGCAGTTCCCTGTCCTTCTTAAACTGGGGAGCCCAGATGTGGCCTCACCAGGGCAGAGTAAAGGTTTGGGGGTTTTTTTGCTGAATTAGAGCATTGACAGGATCTGTCTTCTTTCTTGTCACCTTTTCTCATGATTTTTGAAGGATCTCTCTTTGTGATTTTGCTCCATCTGTCAAATATATCTGGCAAAATTTGATGACTGTGGAAGACAGTCAGAAAGACCAAAACAGACGAATTAAGGGTGCTGTTCCAACCTTATTGTTGGAATTTCCTGACTTGTGGATATCAACCTTTTAAAATTTTTTTTTCATGGGGTTGATACATGAGCTGGTGCATGAGATCCAGCAAGAGGAAGACATGGAAGAAGAAGGCTAATAGAGCTGGATTCCTTAGGTGATAAATTCACACGGTTCCATTAAAATCAGTGGTCTGGGAGCAGCTAGCTGTGAAACCTTATTATAACCACTAACTCCCACATGCCTAACTACCTGAAAAAGCTATGGAACAATCTTTCTGTAAGATTTGGATGCTTTCCCACCACACTTTAGGAAATAAAGTAACATGTCTAAGTTGGTTGTGATATCTGTCTACTGTCAAGGCAGGCATCTCCAGAGAATAATTCAGATCAGTTGGGCTAAAACACCCGCTGGAAGTGCTTGTCTTTCCCCTTTGAGTATTTGGGAAACCTAGCTTACTAATTTAGGCTAGACATGCCAAAATTAGTCGTCCGAAGTTAGGTGAGATAACTCCTTAAGTAGTCTATGTTTTATAATGAGCCACCTTGTATTACGCACAGGAATGCATATCCTTCCGGGCAAGAAATTCAAAACAGGTGCTAAGAACAACAATTTATCAGCCTGTTATCTGTGACTTAGAAGAAGTGCACATTACTATTTGTGTCTGAGTTCCCCTGAAGAAAAATTTTATAAGCAATTTATTTTATGCAGAGAGAAGTAGTGTCTTGACACAGCTTGAGGGGGTGACAAGGATTGTAATATATAAATAATACAATCTATAAAGATGAAATATTTAGAGGGATTAAAAATGCAATAGAGGTCCAGAAATAGCCAATTTTTTGTCATGAGAAGGGATTTTTACATTCACCTTTTTTATATCTACAGATCAAATGTGAAGTCTGATTCACAACTCAATTACTGCAGTTTTAGTCGCCTATTGAGCGAAGTCCTTAAGCATCTGGTGAACTTCAACAGCCTGTGTGATGCCACTGACCAAAATAAACTCCTATGCTTTTTTACTGAATGTGACCTTGCAGCAAGGCAGGTCTAAAAGGCACTTCAAGAGGTCATGTAGTCCAGCAATATTCAGCCTGTGCATTGTAGCTTCTGAATTTTGTTAATTGGAAAGTTATCTGAAAAACAAATACATGTAGTTCAAATGCCAGTGCACACAATCCTGTATGCAGGGAAAGAAGCAAGCAGAATGAAGGTGAAGGGTTTTAAAATAATGAATGAACTTTCACTTATAAAAACATATTTCTTTCATTGGAATAATAGACCACTTCTGCACCATAGCAAAAGACAAACTCATTTTCACTTCCCAAAAGAGATAATCCTTCAACAGTGTTGCTGAACTATTCCATCTGTTGAAACGATATCATCCATAGTTAAACAATATGTAAATGCCCATCTTATCAAAATCACCAGTGATCAAGAGTCAACCAGCTTAAAGGCAATCTTCCCTGCCACTTAACCATCCTCATCAACTGAAAGATTTTATTTAGGTCTAACTAAATTTTTGTTACCATGTCTTTTCTCTCGGTTCTCCCCATGTTTAGCAAAACCAATACCAGCTCTTTCAATGTTCCCTTAAAGGCCATGTGTTGTAGACCTCTGATCACTTCTAGTGCTGTCTTCTGGACTCTCTCCAGTTGATTTACATTTTTATTGAAATTCGGTGTCCAGAAATGAATGCAGATGTTCAGCCGACAGCTTTAGAGTGCTAAGCAAAATGGAAGGACTAGCTCTGATGTCCTCCCTTCCTTGTGACAGCATGACACTCAGAATCACAGAATGTTAAGAGTTGGAAAGGAACCTCTAGAGATCATCTGGTCCAACGCCCCCTGCCAGAGCAGGGCCACCTAAAGCAGGTTGCACAAGATGGCGTCCAGGCAGGTTGGGAATGTCTCTGCCACTCTCAAAGGAAAGAAGTTCCTCCTCATGGACATATGCATCTTCCCATATTCAAGTTTATACCCATTGCCTCTTGTCTTATCACTGGGCACCACTGTAAAAAAGACAGGCCCCCTCTTCCTGGCACCCTCCCTTTAAGTATTTGTACACATCTATGAGATCCCCCCTCAGCCTTCTCTTCCCTAGACTAAAAAGACAGAACTCCCTCAGCCTTTCCTCATAAGAAAGATGTTCCAAGCCCCCAAATCATCTTCATGGCCCTTCGCTGTACCCTCTCCAGAAGTTCCCTGTCCTTCTTAAACTGGGGAGCCCACAACTGGACGCAGCACTCATGTTGTGGTCCCACCAGGGCAGAGTAGAGGGGGAGGATGACCTCCCTCCACCTGCTGGCCACACTCCTCTTGATGCACCCCAGGATGCCATTGGCCTTCTTGGCCACAAGGGCACATTGCTGGCTCGTGGTCACCCTGTTGTCCACCAGGACTCCCAGGTCCCTCCCTGCACAGCTGCCTTCCAGCAGGTCAGCCCCCAACCCGTACTGCTGCATGGGGTTATTCCTCCCCAGGTGCAAGACCCTACACTTACTTTTGTTAAATTTCATTAGACTTCTCCCTCCCCCTTTCCCCTCCTTCTCCCTAAATTTCATTCTCCCTCTCCCAACTCTCCAGCCTGTCCAGGTCACGCTGAATGGCAGCTCGGCCTTCCAGGGTGTCAGCCACCCCTCCCAGCTTCGTGTCATCAGCAAACTTGCTGATGGTGCACTCCATCCCTTCATCCAGGTCATTGATGAACACAGTGAACATGGCTGGACCCAGCACTGACTCCTGAGGAACACCACTAGTCACAGGCCTCCAAGTAGACTCTGCCCCACTGATCACAACCCTCTGAGACCTACCTGCTAACTAGTTTTCGATCCACCCCACTGTCCTTTCATCCAACCCACACTTCCTTAGCTTGCGTATGCTGTGGGAGACGGTGTCAAAAGCGTTGCTGAAGTCAAGGTAGACAACATCCATTGCTCTCCCCTGATCTATCCATCCAGTCATGCCATCGTAGAAAGTTATCACATTAGTCATACATGACTTCTCCTTGGTGAATCCACGTTGACTAGTTCCGATAACCCTCTTTTCCTCCAGGTGCTTGGAGATGATGCCCAGAACGAGCTGTTCTATCATCTAACCAGGGATGGAGGTGAGACTGACTGGTCTGTAGTTTCCTGGATCCTTCTTCTTGCCCCTCCAGAAGACTGGAGTGACAGTGGCTTTCCTCCAGTCCTCGGGCACCTCGCCTGTTCTCCAGGACCTTTCAAAGATGATGGAGAGCGGACCAGCAATGACTTCTGCCAGCTCCCTCAGCACTCGTGGGTGTATCCCATCAGAACCCATGGACTTGTGGATGTCCAGTTTACTTAATAGGTCTCTGACTTGATCATCCCCAATCAAGGGAGAGTCTTCCCTGCTCCAGACTTTCCCTGTAACCTGTAAAGTTGGAGGTCCTGAGGGCTGGCCTGAGTAGTGAAGACTGAAGCAAAGAAGGCATTTAGTAACTCTGCTTTCTCTGCATCATCTGCACCCTTCTCATTCAACAGAAGGCCCACATTCTCTCTAGTTTTTCTTTTCCCTCCTATGTACTTGAAGTACCCCTTCCTGTTGACTTTGGCATCCCTGGCCAGATCTAATTCCAAGGAGGCCTTGGCTTTCCTCGTTTCGACCCTGCATACTCTGGCAGTATTCTTATAATCTACCCAAGTGGCCAGTCCCTTCTTCCACATATTGTAAACTTCCTTCTTCACCTTGAGTTTTTTCAGGAACTTCCTGTTCAACTATGCTGGTCTCCTGCTTCCTCTGCCAGATTTCTTGCTCTTAGGGATGCACCGATCCTGAGCTTGGAGGAAGTAATTCTTGAAAATTAACCAGCTTTCTTGAGCTCCCCTACCCTCTAGAGCCCTAACCCATGGGATTTCTCCAAGCAGTTTCTTGAAGAGATCAAAGTTAGCCCTCCTAAAGTTCAAGGTTGCAACCCTACTTGTTTTATGCCCACTACATCTAATCTTGAACTGTATCTTTTCGTGGTCACTGCAGCCAAGGCTGCCCCCAACCTTCATGTCCTCCACCAAACCCTCTTTGTTTGTCAGTATTAGGTCCAGTAGTGCACCTCTCCTAGTTGGCACTTCCACCTCCTGAGTCAAGAAGTTATCATCAATGTACTGGAGAAATCTTCTGGACTGTATGTGCCTGGCCGTGTGGCCTTCCCTGTTAAGCTCTTGATCCACTGTAATCCCAAAATCCTTTGCTGACAAATTTCTTCCCAGAGTGTCACTTGTTTACTTATATCCCCTAAGTCACAAAACAGTGAAAAAGATTCACTCTTTCTTTCATCATCAGCTCTAGTGTAGATAGAATCCAGTACCTAGTCCAGTGTAACATGCTTGTTGGTCTCAGTGGTCATCCTGGAAAGACATAACCATCTGAAATGGCAATATTATACCTTCTTGTGACAGGTATCTTAAATGGGATGGTTGATTCTTTTCTTGAGGAGTCAATATTTATTAACTGTAAGAGATCCAGATGACCAAATTGGACTAGAAACTTAATGCTTTAATGGTTCAGATAAGGCCAGATTAAGGCCATACTCAACTGTACTGTTTTGTTCTTGTCCTTGTGGAATCACTTTCTCTCACCAGTTCACCAAGGTGATTTTGAATGCTAATGTTGGTCTCCAAAGTATTTCTAGTCTGACATTGTACATGAGCTGAGTAAGTGTGCTCCATTTTTAACTAGCCAACAGAAAAAATACACAGTGCTAACTGACAGACACAGCGGAGGTCTACAGCATACACCCTTCCATTTTGCTCATTGCTAGCTCTTTCCACTCAGCAGCTGTTTCATGAAGGGTTCTGAAGGGAGGAGAATATTTCTTTGAGCTGATCATGGGAGAAACAAAGGTTGACTGCCTAGGGTCTACCCTAGAAATGCCTTTACTCTCTATCTCATTGCTGCTACCGGTTGTTGTGGGGGGGAGGGTGGATGTCATAAACATAATGCCCTGGATCTGAGCACTCCGTAAACAATGATATTCCTTTAATGGCGAACATAATAGCCTCGGCACTGTCAAACATATATATTTTAAATTAGCCATATAAAAATAAATCTCACTTTAGTAGTACTGTGGTCTTCTGTAATACTTAATCATGGGCTTCCATGGCAGCTCTGACATCAGAAGGGTTGCAGAACTGGGCCCATAGATGGCAGTCAGAGGTTGGTGTTCTTCTATTATTCATTTTTAGACAGTCAGTAAATTACACTGAAGAGATGAATGCTCCATTTTATGAGGCAATAACAGCTTGGATTTTAGCAGAGAACAAGTCACTTTGTCTGGATTTCAGGCAATATATCAAGGCCCAGTTGTATGGCTATTATTTTTAATATTTTATGGATATTGCTAGATAATTCAAAACTGTGATTAATGCAGCCCACTACAGAATCTCTCCATTGTGCCAAAGCAAATTAGCAAGGGTCTGTTTGAGTAGGGAAAGATGTTGTATGAGAGACGTCCATCGTTCATTTCTTCTTCCCAAGGTAGTAGAATGATCTTCGATACCCAAGTTTCCTTGCATGTTTCTTATTCTAAAAGCGCATGATCCAGCAGCCCTGAGAAAGTTTGGAATTCTCATGAAAGGACTGGTCAGGCACTTACTGGGACACATGGCTTAAGGACTTAATTTTATTTGACTTTGCTGTAAGCTATTTTTGCTCTGAAGGTGCACATCTTCGGATTGCTTTCAGTGGCACAGAAGAGGTCTGTACCTTTTCTTCAGATTTCCTCAAATCTATTTACAAGTGGCATAACTCCAGCTATTCTCTTCTAGTTGAACTTTCTATTGTGGAGAGAAATACAAAAGTTGCCCTGAAGTCCAAACACACACATGCACCGAATAATAAGCTTGCAGAAAGCATGGGCAATCAATTTTGCTCTAGATGACAGAAATATCAGGCAGAGAAAGACCATGGACAATGGAAGAACAATCCCTAATTTAGTACTTGAAAGTTCTGGCACATCTAGGATAAATTTTAGCAAGTCAAGACCTGGTACTTCTGTCAAAATGTTCAAAGATTTCTTCTTGGATATATTTTACATTAAGATACCCATTTGACCACTGAATTAAACATTCATTTCAGTTCCCGTTTCACCTCAAAATGACTTAGATACTCATATATCCACAGATTTTTTTATCTACAGGATATATTATTTTAGAGACACTTTCCAAAGCCCATCTGTTTGCCTTTTTTTTTTTTTTTTTATTAATGAATACTTCTGGTGGGGAACACTGTAAGAATTAAGAGTTTTACATTGACTGGAAATGCAATAATTGTTAAATGATTATAAAGTAATTCTTTTCCTTTTTATCTGTTCCTCCCTCTATTCTGATTCATAAATCAGATTAGGGAATTGCTTGAATTAGAAATGAAATTTTCCCATGTAAATGCAATATTCCCTTAATTTACTGGTTTCATGGTCCTTTCATGATGACAGAAAAGTGGAAAGGAACTCAAATGGGAAGTGAAAATGGATTCGAGTGCATCCTGCTGCATAGGTCTTCCTCTTTATGTTCAGCACAAGCGTCAGTTCAGATATGTAACTTGAACAATTTGAAAAGTTTCCCTTACTTTTAACTCCTCTTTGGGACAATAACAAAACATAGCAGCATCAATGTGCTATGATTCCTCTTTGGCCACTGCAGTAGAAAGTCTTAGAGAGCTGGATAGCAAGTGATCATTTTCCTTTTGTGGTTTGGAACATCCCAGATGTTCCAAATGTCATGATCCCCATGCCCAGGCAAGCTCAGGAAAATCCAGTCTGGTTTCTGAAGCATGGCAGTCACTTCACCATTTAAGCTGGACAAACAGACAAGACCTTCCTGTTTCAAGTACACCAAGTAGTTTGTTCAGAACTTTTGCCACAGTTAATCAGAACTAGATCAGATATCTGTCTCACATGATACATCCTCAATACAGTCTCTGAGATATTATAGCAGGGGTTTAAAACAGCGCAGAATTTTTTTGTGAGTTATATATATGTGTATATATTTTAATATTATATAATGACATAAAAATGTATGTATTATATGAAAGTATACATGCACATTTTATATAATTTTTATGGTCTAAATTTAGATGTTATATAATTATATTTCATGTGTTATATTATATATACACACATATTTTATGTATGTGTATACATATTTTACACATATACATTCTTCTAAACAATCATGATATACTTTTATTGGTTTCTTGACTATTAGATTCTGAACAATTTTCCTTGGGAAATTTTATGATTTTGTTTATTTAAGCATATACAAAAATAAATAATATTAATACTGATCTTCAATTCCAGCATGCATTTTCCTCTAAATAGGCTAAATACAGTCATCAGTGCAGTGAAGCCCATGGCACTGAATTCTGCAAACACATTCTAAGCCTTTAGCAAGGGTAATTACAGTTAGTTGTTCCACATTTGCTAGCTAATAGCTTAATTGAGTGCTTGGAACGTGTGATACTTGCAGAAAGAATTTGTCATTCTTATCATTGACTTTTCCAGCTGACTCCGCCTGTCATTTTGTGTGTTCTCTTGGGCATAGATGTGAAAGTTACTGCTTTTTTTCTTACAGAAATCTATGCCACATTTAGGCAACAATTACAAATTCTGTTTTTACTGCAACTATATACCTGTCAATAACATCACATCAATCAGAGAATTACAAATATGAAATAAGATCACTAATAGCATCAAATACTGCTGTGAGAAGGGCTGATAACATGTCACTTGCTCTTTCTAACTTAATATTCAACATCATTTCTTTTGAGTAAGTTCGAGCTGTAGTAGCAGGAATTTGCCTTTCTCTGAATGCCCAAGCTAGGTGTATATAACTAGATAACTGCCCTTGAAGAGACAAATTTTCTGGATAGATACTTTCACTGACTCACAAGAAAATTTAGGCATTCAAACCATTCCTTTTCCCAAAGTTTTTGTTCTTTGTTTTTCTTATATTTTTCCTTTTCTTCATTTTCTATCATCTTTTTTTGCTTGCATCATCTATTAAGTTAAAAAAGAGAAAGCAAATAAAAGGGGTTTGAAATTTTCTGATAGAACAATCTTCAACTTGAAAATGTTGACACAAGAAAACATATATGGAAATGTACCCACTTTAGCTCTTTGTTATAGGTGGTTATGAAACAGGATTGTTACTTTGACTTTGTTGGTGACATGGACAATGGGATTGAGTGTACCCTCAGCAAGTTTGTCAACAAAATCAAGCTGTGTGAGTGGTCGACATGCTCAAGGGAAGGGATGCCATCCTGAGGAACCTGGACATGCTTGAGAGGTGGGTCCATGCCAACCTCATGAAGTTCAACCAAGCCAAGTGCAAGGTCCTGCACATGCGTCGGGGCAATCCCAAGCACAAATACAGCCCGGGCAGAGAAAGAACTGAGAGCAGCCTTTAGGAGAAGTACTTGGGGGTGTTGGTGGATGAGAAGCTCAACATGAGCTGGCAATTAGAGAACCATAAAATCACCTTTAAGGTCATCAAGTCCAGCCGTAAACCTAATACTGCCAAAACCACCCCTAAACCATGTCCCTCAGCACCACGTCTACACATCTTTTAAATATCTCCAGGGATGGTGATTCCACCAATTCCCTGGGCAGTCTGTTCCAATGTTTGATGACCCTTTTGCTGAAGAAATTTTTCCAAACATCCCATGTAAGGTATGCACTGACAGCCGAGAAAGCCAAGCATACCATGGGCTGCATCAAAAAAAACCGTGGCCAGCAGGTTGAGAGAGATGACTCTGCCCCTCTACTCTGCTCTGGTGAGATCCCACCTGGAGTACTGCATCCAGCTCTGGGGTCTTCAGAACAAGAAGGACATGGAGCTGTTGGAGTGGGTCCAATGGAGGCCACAAAAATAGGCAGAGGACTGGAGCAGCTCTCTTATGAAGACAGGCTGAGGGAGTTGCAGTTGTTCAGCCTGGAGAAGAGAAAGCTCTGGGGAGACCTTATAGCAGTCTTTCAGTACCTAAAGGGGGCCTGCATGAAAGATGGGGAGGGACTCTTTATCAGGGAGTTCAGTGATAGGACAAGGGATAACAGTTTTAAACTGAAAGAGAGAAGATTTAGATTAAATACTAGGAAGAAATTCTTTACTGTGAGGGTGGTGAGACACTGGCACAGGTTGCCCAGGGAAGCTGTGGAGGCCCCATCCCTGGAGTTCAAGGCCAGGTTGGATGGGGCTTTGAACAACCTGGTCTAGTGGGAAGTGTCCTTGCCCATGCCAGGGGATTTGGAACTAGATGATCTTTAAAGTTCCTTCCAACTTTGACCATTCTATGATTCCACGATTCTATAATACAAGTCTCAAGCACCCTGGACTACTCTGCTTCACATTTTGGGTTGGAACAGATGACATCATAAGATCTGTAGCCTAAGTTAGTACATGTGTCTAAGATTTTTTACAAGAATAAAGTAGATAAAATATTGTTGGAATAGTTTTATTTGGAGTCATAGGATTTTGATTTTTCAACAGGTTACTTGCATTAAACTAAATTTGAAAATTTCCATAATCTTTGTAGTACATAAAATCCACATTAAATAGGTTTAATAAACAAATCTGGTACTCTTTTATTCTTTCTGAGTATTATTGCTGGTATAAATAGACAGATGCTATTTAGCTTTAAAGGATTTAGGATATGGTTTAATCATGGCCTTTGTGTATACCTGTCTTTGTGAGAGAAAATACTTAATGTTAGAGCACACTTTAATCAAATAGAATGCAGCAAAACCTGTGTACTGAATGGACATCAACAAGAAGAAAATTGAAGCAATACCAGGTAAATGGAAGTGAAATGCATGTTGCTAGTTTTCAATAGTATTGGTAAGTATAATTTCCAAAGACTGGATTTCAGTATCATTCCGTGCCCTTAAACACAGATTGTATGTCTTTCTGTTTAAAAATATATCTTCCATCATAAACTCATATTATAGGTTGTCTTCAAGAGCTGTAGTATAAGGCTCTATGCTCTATGCTATACCAGAGTGTGGCTATTTATAATAATGGTCTGTGTTATCCTCAACAAAGTTCTCTCTCTTTCAAACTTGTTCAAATGCATAGCATCCATTTATCTACCTGAAAAAAGTTTATGCAAAAAGAAGAAAAGTTAGTTTTTTAAGCTATTTCTCCCTCAACAATCTCCTTCTTTTTATAGCTTTTCTTCTGCTCCAAGTTATTATTATTCACATGCCAAGCTGTATTTCACACTATAACATGTTTATTAGCAGCAATGTGTGATGTTCTAGGCAGCACAGGAATCCATAATTTACTGACTGCCTTTTCCTCCAGTGAGCATTAAAATGATGTGCCAATTGACTCACGATGCTCCTTGGTGGCCTTCGGGCTAACCTGATTAGCTGCTTGTCCTGTTGGTGCCTGAACTGAACTTGTATAAAACTCATAATTCTGTGTTCTCTTCTGATACTTCTAATTTATGTATGCTTTGCACAGATTGTGTCTACACTTAGGAAAACCTATGACTTTCATCTTGAGTACTGCCCTCAAACTAACAGGCCAGCTGCTTATTTATATAAATTCTCAAGCAGCCCCTGCAGTCAAAATTACCTAAGAACCCTGATGACGCTTTCAACCTTCTGGTTTCGCAAATTATTTTCCCCAGGGCCACTTGGTAGAAATAGGTTGGAGTAACTTCAGAATGGCTTGGATAATTTAGGGAGTGTTTCTCAACTGGTGAGACTTGCCTTAGTGGTAAGAGGGAAATGCAAATACATCTTAGAGCATCATTCCACCCCTCAGAAGCTGTGTCATTGCACCAAGCAAGCCCAGAAAGCAGCTCAGGTGACCAGGCATTGAATGTCTACTTTGAGCAGAACTGAACTTTCCCCTGGACTCTATTTGCTATATCATCATTTATTACGAGAGGACCTTAAATGCATAGTACACAAGTAGACCCCTAAATTTAGGTGCCTTAATCTCCACCTGGAACCTACAAGAAGAGGTCAGCTTCATTGAGCACATGGATATCTACAGCTACTGGAAATACCATACTGTATCCAAGGCACCTGCACAGAGCAAGCAGATATGACCAGGACCTTTGGGAATTCACATCCTTACGGAAACAAGATGGGAAGCTAGGCAGGGAACAACAGGGCATCAATGTAGTCTACAGTGTAAGACTCTGATTCCTCGGACCAAATGTAGACATCTCCTGTGAGATAAGATTGCATCTACATTGCATCTACACTTTAAAGACATTATGACTATCTCTCCTCAACTATAAAAAGGAACACAGAGTAACTTGTTTAAAAGGTGATGCCCACACAGAAAACACGCATGGCAAACCCTACCTTCAAGCTCTCTTTACAGTCAGTGAGACACCTTGCCTGAGATTGGAATGAGCTGCCATCTGGAAATGTTCATCTCTATCTGCATTGACTGCAGATAGGGCCTAGAAGCTTTCTTAGACTGCACATATAACTCCAAATGGATAGAACTTAGACTTCAGCAAAAACATTTTTTAACAAGTGTCCATGCCCATAAGCTAGATCAGATCATAGCAAAAACAGTAACACAGTTCATCAAAGTGTCTTTTAACATCCTAGATATAAAGGTAGTTTGAAAAGATATTTAATCTTTTTCTTCTGTAAATAAATGTTTTTAAAACTTAGTTATGTTTCCTTTCATCACTTAAATTGAGAACTTTATTATGTAACCCAAAGATGTTACATAATAAAAGTGTCAAAATATAGTTCTGATTAAAGGGATATCACTTGAGATAGGGTTTTTTTGGTAACAATTAAAAATATTGAAAACTTTGTCACAAATTATGAATGTTGTTATTAGATATTTGTCAGGTCTCTGCCTTATTTTAGAGGTCTTTGTATACAGCTGAATTATCTTGTGCAAAGAGATGGAAAGTATATAGAAAAGTGGTAATATTAATTTAGGAACATGTTGAATGGTTTAAACTGGGCACATCTGACATGTTGCACTGACAAGTATTTAGCCTTAAGCACAGGGTTGTGAAGCAGTAATGAAAAACAAAACAAAACAAAATGACAACACCTGTCTTGGAGGAAATTCCTAGCTCTACTTTCTCCCGATATTTTATGCTGCCTTTATCATAGAATCATAGAATGTTAGGGGATGGAAGGGACCTCTGGAGATCATCTGGTCCAACCTCCCCTGCCAGAGCAGGTCCATCCACAGCAGGTGGAACAGGATGGCGTCCAGGAGGGTTGGGAATGTCTCCAGAGTCGGAGACTCCACCACCTCTCTGGGCAGCCTCTTCCAGTGCTCTGCCACCCTCAAAGGAAAGAAGTTCCTCCTCGTGTTCAGATAGAACTTCCTATATTCAAGTTTGTGACCATTACCTCTTGTCCTGTCACTGGGCACCACTGGAAACATTAGAGGCAAAAGAAAAACTAGAGAGAATGTGGGCCCCCTATTGAACAAGTCGGGCACCATGGTGGCAGATGATGCAGAGAAGGCGGAGTTACTGAATGCCTTCTTTGTTTCAGTCTTCACTGCTTGTGCCAGCAGATATCAAGGTGGTTGAAGTCCCCCATAAGGACCAAGGCCTGTGACTGTGAGGCAGCTCTCAACTGGCTGGAGAAGGCCTCACCCACTTCTGCATCCTGATAGGTGGCCTGTAATAGACCCCCACAACCATGTCTCTCGTATTAGCCTGGCCTTCAATCCTAACCGTCAAGCTCTCAATTCGCTCTTCATCTGCCCCCAGGGAGAGCTCGATCCGTTCCAGTTGCTCTCTCCCATAAAGAGCAACTCCACCATCTCACCTTGCTGACCTGTCTTTCCTAAAAAGAACATAGCTGTCCATGACAGCATTCCAGTCATGTGAGCTAGCCCACCATGTCTCAGTAACTGCTGTGCAATCACGGCTCTGAGACTGCACACAGATCTCCAATTCTTCCTGTTTGTTCCCCATACTTCGTGCACTGGCATGTGAGCATTTCAGAGAGGCAGTTGGGCACATAGTTTTTGCCTTTAAGGGGCAGTAGGCCTTCTGAATGTCAAATCTTTATCACTAAACTGAGTGCCTTCCCTGGTAAAGATATAGCAATATTATTCTTATTGGGTTTGTGGTAATATCTAATCTAAATTTGATTTTATTGCGGTATTCCCCAAAGCTGAAAAAGACATGCTAGAATATAGGTTTGTCAAAGCTTACAAGGAAATAGTCTCTGGAAGTTTCAGAATAGCTATGACATTATGCAAAGCAGGAGAACAATACCTTGCAAAATTTACTTAAGCTACACACAGAGCTATGTGAAACAGGAATCGTTGTCCAGGATTAGATTAACGTAGATGTTGAAATATAGTGCCTCAAATTTTGGTCCAAACCGAGTGAATGATAGAAGTTTTTCCTGCATTTTAGTGTGTGTTTAATACACTAGCTACAGTTCAACTTCACCTTTTATATCTCTGAACAAAACAAAGTGTTTCCTATTAACATGCAATGTTATAGAATAAAATATATACATAGGTAACAAAAGTATCCCAGATTCTTCTTGAGTCTTGATAAACAGATTACATTGATAGTGTCTCATATGATGAAATTCACAACTCAGTTGTGCATCAAGTTGTCACGGTTTGGACCAGATTGGCCCAAGCAGGTGGAACAACAGATGTTTCCTCTCTCTGGCAGACCAGGACAGAGAGAAAAAGTTTAGAAGGATCTAAACTACTTTAATGAAATATAAAGAAATAAAATGATAAAAAGAAAATAATGAAATATATACAAAACCGTATCAAGCTCCCAGGAGGCACTGGGGAAGTCCCAGACTGGACTCAGTGATGGACAGGAACTGGATTCCGGATCTGAATTCTGGAACACACAGACTGGGATCAAAGGCAGATGAACAGAGTACTTTTCAGATGCTGGCCGTTCAAGAAAGAGAGCCTGACCCTCAGCTTTTATACTGAGCATGAGGTAGATGGGATGGAATACCCTGTTTTGTCAGTTTTGGGTCACCTGTCCTGTCCACTCCTCCCCACAGGTGTGGGCCCTCTATGTTCTTCTGCTTCTGACCCTCCAATGGGGCAAGCAACAAAGCTGGCTGCCCTTCGTTGTTATAGCAATAAGTATAAGCAACAGCCTCTCTGCATACCATGCTTTGGCATCAACTATAGACATGGGTCTTATCACTCTGAGACCAAACAGGTTTTCTGCACAACATGATGTTAATTTCAGCAGTTAGAAGAGGCTTAGTTGGAAGGTAGAGTTACTGAACAAAATTGGTCCTGTTTTACCTCAAACCATATTTGATCAGTTTCAATTTTTCCAGCTTTCCATTTCCTCTCTTTCTTGAGTACTTTTACTTATTTTCCCAACATTCGGTGCTGGTCCCAGAGACTTAGGCTATGTATTATTAGACAAACAGCTATTTTTTTGGATTTTACTGATCTCCATTCACTCAGTTAAAGAACACTAATGACAAAAGACAATGGGCAAAAATAAGGCATGATAACAATCCATCTTGGCCAACACAGTTCAGACCAGCTAAACTTGTAATCTAAAAGCTGGAGATGTAATGTTTTACCTTAAGATGCTTGTAGGGTATTGACATTTACTATGCATTGACAGGAGGGAAGGGTTGAATTATTTGTCAAATCTAAATTTGGGAAACATTTTTTTCTGTGGACAACACGATAGAGATCACAGATTAGTTTCCCTGGAATTTCACAGAGATCTAAGCACACATCCTTTTAGTAACAGGTAGTATGAATCTATATCTTCTATTTTCTGCAACCTCTTTTGCAGGCACTGGATGTCTCCTATTACACACCAACTTGTAGTCCTTTCTGATTTTTGTTTGGTAGGAGAAAAAAAGAAAAAAAATCTAGTCCAGCTCAGCTTTCTCAAGATGAAGGGCACTGAATTATCCCCAATCTAAATGAACAGAGGGGGATAAATTACTTAATTTCTTGCAATCTTTATGTTTTATAGCCTCTGAAATCTAAAGCGAGGAGCTGTTGATGTTGTGAGCTACTGCTTGATTTGTGGTCACAGATGTCCAAACCTTGTGTTTATGAAATAAGGGACTATGAAAAATTGTGAAGTTTCTGAGTTGTTTTCTGCTAGCAGAACTCCTTTATTGGTTAAGAAACAATATTCTCAGCTCATCAGGAACAGAGACCAAATAGTAGATTACACCTTCTTAACTCCCTCATTGCTAAATAGAAGATTTATAAGTATTAATTTACTCCTTTTATGTCTGTGCAGTTCCCATTGTACAGGAAAAAAGGGAACAATGTGTCTGATACAATGCATATCTGTAAGAAGTATGGAACCCATTTGTACCTTTTCATGCAATGTATTCTCAGAAAGAGGAAGAGTCACATGTCCACATGTATTGCACTAGCTCTTGTCTGCAGCTTCACTCTTTGACTCTTAAGCAAAGCATTTGAAATACAGCCAAGTTACCCACAAGACACAGCCACACTTCAAGGAGCTTTGAAATAATTCATATTTGAGTAACTTTCACAATTGCATAGCAAAAAAAAAAAAAAAAATTCTGCATTGCTTTTGAAGTGACTGCGATTGATATTCTGCATTGTAGTACTCCACCAGCCAATACCTAGATGAAAAAATCCCCAGAGGGAAAAAATAAAGTCTGAGTAGAGTGGAGCATTAAGTTCTCCCAAGAATGTTTTCAACATGCACAGCTACTTTGACTGCATAGCACTGATTCACCTTTCCAAATCATTGTCCTTCTAAACACAGGTTTCACACTACATTTTTCAGCAGTAGCCATTCAATATCTTTCATTTAACATGCTTTTCCATTCTTGATACAAATTTATCAGAGTCAGAGGTTCCTTCTGTGCAACAGGATACTGAGTCCATGAATCAACATATTTCTGGGATACTGAATTTAAGATTAGTAATTGCCATGCTGTGAGTCTCCTGGTTTTTTACCTCATCTGCTGATATAAATCACTGGGACCATTTTCCTAAATGTCTACATAGTCAAATGTCCTTTTTTATTTCCTAAAAAAAAAAATAAAAATCATTATTTCCTCTCTTTGTTGTGAGCTGATTTAGTGCTTAGTAAAAAAAGTTCAATGTAGGTTTTAATAAGATGATTATTAAAACAATACAATAATGTTAATGCATTAAGTTTATGTAATGTTGATCCTCACTGTGCTGCATCTTTTCTTTTTTTTCTCAATTCAGACTAAAATGGTTTTATGCATATTAGAAATTCACCTTCAAAGACTTAACCAGCTATGTATATTAAAATATAGCAACATCTGTATACCTCATTGATTTCCAGCAGTTGTCCCAGAATAACTTCTTAATTATTTTTCTAGTAATTATCTTGAAATCTAATTATAAAATCTAATTTGTAAAATTTTCTGGAGCTCTTACCCTATTATTTGCCAAAAAAAAAAAAAAAAAAAAAAAAAAAAGGCTGGCTGGCTAACTTCTAGTAACAGATGAACTTGTTAGTGATTTCTCACTTATTAAAAAAACCCCAAAAAACAAAAAAAACCCCAATCAAACAACCAAACAAGCCCTGATATTTTTTTAAATGTTACCTAAACATTTATTGAAGAGTATAGTACTAGCTCCACATTAAAAGAAAGACACCTGAAAACAAATTGCTGAGGGCTGAATAGGAGGATAGTTCCCAGAAGTGAAAACTGTTAGACTATTATTCTTTTATATCCAAAGTATACAGACTATTCTTTTGGGAATACGTTTCTCAGCTCTGCTCCAGTAATGGAGCATATCATCTCTGTATTTACTCACCACTGTGACAGCTAGGTAGTTGACAAAATTAGGAGGAGTTGCTCTTCCCAAAGAAGAGGAGATGTACACTTTGCTATACAGTTGCTGAGATTTATGGCAGTTTTCTGAGAGGATGCCGTAGACTCATAGACCAGCTTATCAAGAAAGTTGGTATTCAAGTGATAAAATCTGTGACCTGCTGCCCACTATGTGAGGACACATGCACGGGCACATCATTATCAAATGTAAACTGTGTCTTCAATCAAACACAAAATCATTCTTGGGGCTTCTAAGAACAAGGCCTTCCCTTGTCACTGTAAAAATCCTAAAATGTTGAAGCAGAATATTGACATTCATATCTGAATTCCCACATCCATGAAACTAGGTGTTTCACTGAAAAGTGAATACATATTTGTTATCTCTGTGGTTTGGTGTTATTTTTTGATGATTTTTTGTGGTTTCTTTTTTGCATTTTTTTCATGATGTTATGCAACCAGGAACTGCTTTGACAAAGATGGGGATTTGAAGTCTATTAGCAGAAGCTTCTGTCTTAACATTTAAACTAGCCCACTCATTGGGACTAGAATATTACTGTGTAGTCTCCAAGTTCTGGCAAGAGGCAAAAACAGCACATTGAGCATATAGTTAAATGGCAAAACATATCCTATAATCCATTTCATAAGAAAGTTTTGTGGTGGGGTTTTTCTTTTTTCTTTTCTTTTCTTTTCTTTTCTTTTCTTTTCTTTTCTTTTCTTTTCTTTTCTTTTCTTTTCTTTTCTTTTCTTTTCTTTTCTTTTCTTTTCTTTTCTTTTCTTTTCTTTTCTTTTCTTTTCTTTTCTTGCTGCTGATGCTGTCTCTTTTAAATAAAAAATATATAAAGAAGGGGAAAGAATGCTGCCAAATGACTTTTTGAACCCAAACTGAATATGGCTATTTTAGAGAACTACAAAAGTATTTCTTTTTCTTGTGCCCCCTTGTGACAACCTTTACTGGGTAAGTAATACATCATCAGAGGTCTGCACCTTCAGCAGCACATCTATTACAACAGATTGCTTTGAAGGAGCGGTGTAGAAGAGGGAGCCACAGTCATCAATTACAACTGCTAGAAATATGTCAACAGGTTCACATCTGAGATTCCTCTCTAGCCTCAGAAAGTAGGAGCTGAAGAGCTCTACTAGCTGCAACTTCAGTGCCTGTTATATAGCAGGAAAATTTAGAATTTGCCCAAACTTTCTTGCTCAAGGCCAGCATTAATTATGCAATGAAATGCATTTATTACTTTTCATATACCTACACATAAATTTAATGTTGTTTTTTAATGATATCATGAAAATTGAGAGTCTCGCTTTCCCTGCAAATCTTGGTGCATAATTCTTCACTTCCCTAAGGCTCCATGAAATTAGTGTTGTTATTTATGTTGTGGAGCCTCAAGCATGACATTTTATCAGATATGTCACATAACCTGGGAAGATGATGGACACCTCTGGGGGGATGTGAGTATGTGAAGGGGAATTTGATCCAAAGCCAGTTGAAGGCAGTGGAATGACAACCTTCCCCTCTATGTTTTAGGTCATGTCTGTGGCCACTTCAAACCCTTTTGTGCCTCCCAGTCCAAGGACTGAATATCTTTGACGGTGGCAACAAGATGACATTAAAGTTCTTGATGAGGCAAAAATATTTTCTAAAGCTCGATCTTCCTCAGTCTCCCCTAACTGCAATGAAGCTCCAGCCATTTGTCACTAGAATAAAGAGGTGAAACTCTTTGTAATGAATGTAATCTTAGCGATACTAGAGTGATTATTGCCCAAAACTATTTGTGTTGGGTTAACCTTGGTGGGTTGCAAGACCCCTGCTGAGCTGCACTATCACTCCTGCTCAACAGGCGAGCTGGACAGTGAAAACCAGACAACTGCTAAAGTAACTTCCCCTCACCCCCTTTCTTCCCATTCCCAGCTTCCCCCCTGACCTCCCACCCCCTCTCTCCACCCAGAGGGCTCAGGGCAGGGGACGGGGCTGCGGTCCATCCATGGCAGCCCCTCTGGGCCTCTCCTCCCTCCTCACCCCTCTCCCTGCTCCAGCCCCGCAGTCCTTCAGGGACAACCTGCTCCCGCCTGGGCTCTCCAGGTCCGCGGCTCCTGCAGGAAATCTCCCCCCTCCCCGGGCTGCAGGCTGGGTCTCTGCTCCAGCGGGGTCTCTGCAGGGCTGCAGGGGATCCCTGCTCTGGGCCGGCAGCACCTCCTGCCCTCCTGCTCCTCCGCACTAGGGCTCCCTCTGCTGCTGCCACCTCCTGGGCTTCTTCTTTCTCTGCCTGGGCCGGAAACCTCTTTTCCCCCCGGTGCCCCCAGCTTGGCTGAGGGGCTCAGCTGTGTCCTGTGGTTGGACCCTTGGAGCCAGCTGGCACCAGCTGTGTCTGGCATGGGGCAGCCCTGAACGTGCCCCATGGAAGCTGCCTGGCAGCCCTCGGTTCCAACATCTGGGCCTGGACACCCAGTACATTAACCTTTGGATCTACAGAGATGAGTAAAAGCTACTCATGCAATTTCCTAGGCCAGGTCACAGGCAAGGTAGCTGCAAAGCATCCCTGGAATTCAGCAGCTGCAGTGGGAGGGGATCATGAGAAGCTGGACATGAGCCAGCAACATGCTTTTACAGCCCAGAAGGCCAACTGCATCCTGGGCTGCATCAGAAGCAGAATGGCCAGCAGGGCGAGGAAGGTTATTATGCCCTTCTACTACGCTCTGGTGAGACCTCATCTGGAACACTGTGTCCAGCTCTGGAGCCCCCAACATAAGAAAGACATGGATGTGTTGGAGCGGGTCCAGAGGAGGGCCACAAAGATGATCGGAGCACTGGAGCATCTCTGCTACAAGGACAGGCTGAGAGAGTAGGGGTTGTTCAGCTGGAGAAGAGAAGGCTCCGCGGAGACCTTAAAGCCCCTTCCAGTATCTGAAAAGGGCCTACAGGAAATCTGGAGATGGACTTTTTACAAGGTTATGTAGTGATAGGGCGAGGGGTAATGGCTTCAAACTGGAAGAGGGGAGATTTAGATTATATCTCAGGAAGAAATTTTTCACTCTGAGGGAGATGAGATGCTGGCACAGGTTGCCCAGGGAAGTTGTGGAGACCCCATCCCTGGAAGTGTTCGAGGCCAGGTTGGACAGGGCTTTGAGCAGCCAGGTCTAGTGGGAGGTGTCCTTGCCCATGCCAGGGGATTTGGAACTAGATGATCTTCAATTTCCCTTCCAACCTAAACCATTTTATGATTCTATGATCATACACTCTTTTCAGTTTTATCAAAATGGTCCTTTACTTGCTTCTTTCATGAAGGTGTTATGCAGGGTATGCAACTGCAACAGTACTGCTGAAAGTGAATTAATTTATTTTATTGTAGTCACAGATAGGAGGGAATTTCCTAACTAGCTTGTTTGCTCCAGGTAAAAGATATTTTTGGCTGAGTTGAAATGTGGTTAATGAAGAACACTCAGACTCATTTCCTTGCAAAGTTTCATTTTCTGTTTCATAATTGAGCTGAGAACTCCACCTTTCATGGGCACCAGAATTAGGTGCAGGACATGCTGGGTAAATCACCCAGTTTTTGCACATTCAGCTAGACATTCTTGTGCCTTGTAAAGCATTAGAGCACTGTCTTTCAGGGCCCTGAGTGACTGGAGACAATGTAAGACAAAGATCCTTAGCATATACAGAATTAGAATCTATTGACTGATGAAAGAGCCGCTAAGATCTTTATAACAAGATGTATGGTGAGTATGGAGATTTTGCAACCAGACAAGGCTCAAAAAGCCTTGCATGTACTTCTGTCATAAATATGAGCCTTTGTCCCAACCTGAGCACTACTGAGATAGATCTCTGTCTGAAATAAAACATATTTTCTCAAATAGTTTTAAATGGTACCACCTCAGAGGATCAGAAAGTCAGGAATTTCCACTTTTGTTTAACCAGCAGCTCATTTCTGAAACGAGCTTTTAAGCTTAGCTCGAATGCATTTACAGAAAGATTTTAATTTTATTCTGAAAAGCCAAAGCATCTCAAGGCGACTCAAGAAGAGTATAGGGCCCTAGTAAGGTCATATAGAAAGAACACCAAATAGGCAAAAGAACTTAATCTGGCCACTGTTGTAAAAGATAATAAAAAAGGTTTTTACAAATATATTGACAAAAATACTCCACCCTTTACTGGATGTGGAGGGGAAGATTGTCAGCAAGGAGAAGGCGGCTGAGGTACTTAATCATAGAATTATAGAATCATAGAATGTTAGGGGTGGGAAGGGACCTCTGGAAATCCTCTGGTCCAACCCCCTGCCAGAGCAGGTTGCACATGATGGCGTCCAGGCGGGTTTTAGAATGTCTCCAGAGTCGGAGACTCTGCCACCTCTCTGGGCTGTCTCTTCCAGTGCTCTGCCACCCTCAAAGTCAAGAAGTTCCTCCTCGTGTTGAGATGGAACTTCCTATATTCAAGTTTCTACACATTACCTAAATGCCTTCTTCACCTCAGTCTTCAATAGCAAAACCAGTTATCCTCAGGGTATTCACCCCCCTGAGCTGGAAGACAGGGATGGAGAACAGAATAAACCCCCCATAATCCAAAAGGAAGCAGTTAGTGACCTGCTACACCAGCTGAATAGCCACAAGTCTATGAGGCCAGATGGGATCCACCCGAGAGTGCCGAGGGAGCTGACTAAGGAGCTTGCCAAACACTCTCCATCAGTTATCAGTGGTCCTGGTCAACGGGGGAGGTCCCAGATGACTGGAGGCTTGCCAATGTGACGCCCATCTACAAGAAGGGCCAGAAGGAAGATCCAGGCAGCTACAGACCTGTCAGCCTGACATCGGTGCCAGGAAAAATTATGGAACAATTCATCCTGAGTGCACTCACATGGCAAGTAAAAGACAACCAGGGGATCAAGCCCAGCCAACATGCGTTCATGAAAGGCAGGCCCTGCTTCACCAACCTGATCTCTTTTTATGACCAGGTGACCCGCCTGGTGGATAAGGGAAAGGCTGTGGATGTTGTCTATTTGGACTTCAGTAAGGCCTTTGACACAGTGTCCCACAGCATTCTGCTAGAGAAGCTGGCAGCCCATGGCATTGACAGGTGGACTCTTTGCTGGGTTAAAAACTGGCTGGATGGCCGAGCCCAGAGAGTTGTGGTGAATAGCGTTAAATCCAGTTGGTGTCAAGTCTCAAGCAGCGTTCCTCAGTGCTCAGTTTTGGGACCAGTCTTGTTTACTATCTTTATTGATGATCTGGATGAGGGGATTGAATGCACCCTCAGGCAGTGTGCAGATGACACCAAATTAAGTTGGAGTGTTGATCTGCTTGAGGAAAGGAAGGCCCTGCAGGGAGATCTGGACAGGCTGGATCGATGGGCAGAAGCCAATGATATGAGCATCAACAAGCCAAGTGCTGGGTCCTGCACTTCAGTCACAACAACCCCAGGCAGTGCTACAGGCTTGTGGAGGAGTGGCTGGAAAGCTGCCTGACAGAAAAGGATCTGGGGGTGTTGGTGGACAGTCAGCTGAAGATGAGCCAGCAGTGTGCCCAGGTGGCCAAGAAGGCCAATGGCATCTTGGCCTGTATCAAGAATAGTGTGACCACCAGGACTAGGGAAGTGATTGTGCCCCTGTACTCAGCACTGGTGAGGCCGCAGCTTGAGTACTGTGTTCAGTTTTGGGCACCACAGTATAGGAGGGACACTGAGGTGCTGGAGTGTGTCCAGAGAAGGGCAACAAAGCTGGTGAGGGGCCTAGAGGACAAGTCTTATGAGGAGCCGCTGAGGGAACTGGGATTGTTTAGCCTTGAGAAAAAAAGGCTCAGGGGAGACCTTATCACGCCCTACAACTACCTGAGAGGAGGTTGTAGTGAGGTGGGGGTCAGTCTCTTCTCCCAAGTAACAAGCAATAGGACATGAGGAAATGGCCTTAAGTTACGCCAGGGAAGGTTTAGCTTGGATTTTACAAAAACTTCTTCACAGAAAGGGTTATCAAACATTGGAACAGGCTGCCCAGGGAGGTGGTGGAATCGCCATCCCTGAAGGTATTTAAAAGACTTGTAGAGAAGTTGCTGAGGGACATGCTTTAGGGGTGGTTTTCGCAGTGTTAGGTTGATAGTTGGACTCAATGATCTCAAAGGTCACTTCCAACCTAAGTGATTCTATGATTCTGTGCTCTGTGCTTCAAAAGCTTCCTGATGCATTGTAAAGCAGCTTTCAAAGTCCTTGAATTATTGAGACGATCACTGCTTCCCGTATGCACTGGAATGCTGATTGAGATGACCTTACAGATCTGCAGCCCATCAGCCTTTTCTCCTTTCTCCTGGGAAGGAGACTTGTTTATGAAATTATGTTTTCAATAGCAGTAGCAGCCAGAATTCTGATTAGGCTAGCGGTTTGCTCCTTGGAAAAGGAACAAGAATGACACAGGAGCCAAAGTTTTAATTGTATTGGCAGTTTTCCCCATTCATAAAGGTTTGGGAGAAAGAAAGATTCAGGATAGGGTCATATGCAGGTATGCGATGCATACATAGAGCTGTGCATTCTCATGTTTAACAGACTCTGTTGCAATGTACAATTTTTTTTTTTTTATGTGCACTTGGAGTATTAAAACAGAAAACATCCCTGTAAGTCAGTCACAGACTAACACCTCCCTTTCCAATATATATCTCATGAAGATGACCATTTTTGTTCTTCAATACATTTTGGAAAAGCTGCAATGAAAATCCAACTTGTACATCATGCTGTGCAACTACATCCTATATCAGGATGCCCTATCAGGGCACCTATTCCAAAAGCATTGTTAAAAATTGAGGGGGAGACAGAGAAAAAAAATGATGGTTATCCTCTGCTGTTTTGAAGGAAAATGATAAAACTTATTCCTTCGAAAGAGAAGAAAATATCAGAGCAGATTTGGGCATCCTGAGCATCATGTCTTCTGATCTCGTTGCTACTTGGCAGCTTTACTGCATCTCCAGTCCAGTGGACTCACTCTGGGACAAAGAGAGAGATAGTTTCTTTTGTGAGAGCTGGATGGCAAACCTACCTTGTGATGACTCATCCAGGCAACATCAATGAGAGGCTGAAATAGTTTGTGTTTAAGCCGCTTTACCCTGCTCTTATAAGACCTCACCTGGAGTACTGCATTCAGGTCTCAGTCCCCTGACACAAGAAGGATGTGGACCTCCTGGACAGAGTCCAGAGAAGGGCACAAAGATGATCAGAGGGCTGGAGAACCATTCCTATGAAGACAGGCTGAGAGAGTTGGAGTTGTTCAGCCTGGAGAAGAGAAGGCTCTTGGGAGACATAGTGGCCTTCCAGTAGCTAAAGGGGGCTTACAGGAAAGATGGAGAGGGGCTCTTGAACAGGGAATGTAGTGACAGGATGAGGGGTAATGGTTTTAAACTCAAAGAGGGAATATTTAGATTAACTATTAGAAAGAAATTCTTTACTGTGAGCGTGGTGAGACACTGGAATAAGTTGCCCAGAGAAGCTGTGGATGCCCCATCCCTGGAGGTGTTCAAGGCCAGGTTGGATGGGGCTTTGAACAACCTGGTCTAGTGGGAAGTATCTTTGCCCATGGCAGGGGGGTTGGAAATAGATGATCTTTAAAGTCCCTTCCAACTCTAACGATTCTATGATGCTACATATAATTGTCTTCTGTGCCTGGGTGCTGGCAGCACAAGAGGGGACAGATCAAGGTATGAGAATGGGCATATGTTAACTGGCAATGTTGGCCTCATCCAAGGGTTGAAGACAGAAATCTCACATAGTATGCATCAGGTATCTCCCTTGAAATCATTATAAATCAGTGAATTACTGCTGCAACTGCTGTTATTAATAAAACATCAACAACCAAGTGTCATTAGATAAGGTCTGGAAACAGCAGCATGTTATACCCTTACATGAAAATGCCAGTTATTTACAATATATTTAAGATTCCAATGTGGGGTCTAATGTAATTAGTCAAAATCATTTTGAAAATGTCTAGGAACCCCTAGGATGTCTCAACAGGCTAAAAGAAATCTAAGTAGAGTTAAAAAGTCATTATTAATGTACCTGCTGTGTTGGAATAAAATAGAAGCTGCTGTTCCTTGCTAAGCAAATGAAACCAAAGAGACATTACTTACCCCTATTAATTCTGTGGTCTTAATTCCTGATGGAAATTTTCTGATTTCCTTTCCCATAAATACATTTTCCTCCAGTAATTTGACTTATATCTTGCACAAAGTGGCAGCTTGCTTCAAATAGCTCTGTGCTGCCTCCAGGTTTCTCTGTAATTTAGTCGGAGCTGCTATATATTCCACTTGATGTGGGGTTTTTTTTATCTTTCAGAAAATAAGGGATTGCTTTTTACTTTATAAATTTGGTCATCTGAAACATTTAAAATTTCATACTTTCTAAATATCTATTTTTGGGGGAGCTAATTAGAAAAACTAAGATCTGTATGCTAGGCACATTTGAGAGAAGCTTAATGGATCAATTTATAGGAAAGTCATGCTTACAGTAATTTAACACATATCAACATGTACTGCATTTGAGTTTCTCAGTATCTTTCTAAGGTTTCTCTATTTAGTGTGAGGTTGGGGGTGGGGGAGGGGATTTGTTTGTTGTTGGTTTTTTTCCTTTCCCAAATCTCTGCCTCAAGCTGAGATTTTTTGTTTCTCATTGACTTTGTCTTGTTGTTTTTTTAGATTTTCACCTAGGAACACAGTAACAATTTTCAGCAAGGAGGTTAGGAGAAAATGCATTATTTTTTTCCTCATTAAAAAAAAAAATAATTCTTCACTGTTAACAGGATTTTTCAATCTGTGTAGGGTCTTGGAAGTTAGCAGGAAGCTGCTGATTTGGTTGTGTGACTTTTACTTGAAAGTCCACTGAAAATTAATTACATTCAGACAATTTCTTAGCTCCTCATGAGCAGAAGGGAGCTGTCCATCAAGTGACTGGGAAGTCCCCACAACCCCTACATGAACACCAGTGGGGTTACAGGTGCCCTTTTCATGTAACTCCTAGTAGAAAACCAGAAAAGACCATTTTGCCAGTGGCTTATCCAATAGTTTGGTGATGCTCAGCTCTTAGGAGGAGGAGGAAGAGTCATGAATGGATTGGAGAAAAGCAAAATCACAGAGGGATCAGTTCAAGAAGGCAGAGCAAAGGCTGGGAGAAGATGGAGAATAGTTTAGAATTGTATAAGGGAGTTAGGTATAATTTAGTTACCAGGGCAGAAGAGTCCCTTAAAGTATGAGAAGGTTGGTACGCACCCAGCACTGTATGCAGGTGCCCTGTGGTTGCATTCCTTTGCCATTAGCAGGGATAGGTGTTGACTCCAAACCATAGACATGTAGATGCGGATTTCTACCTGTGCTGAGAGTCTAATTATGCTTTCTGATATTCTGTGTAATCAGATGACTTCACAGTTTCTTCCAGAAGATCCCTGCTCTCTTCAAGAGGAAATAGATGAACCAAATTTGGAGATATAGCAGGGGCATGTAATCAAAGGGTCTGTTGTCTGTGGGATCCTCATAGTATTATTTACAGAATGTGTTACTCAAATGAAGTGGTGAAAGGAGGAAAATGTACAGGAAGAGGCGGGCTGGCTTCCATGTGTGGGAAACTGGAAACTGTTCTGAAGAACGGGACTGTTTTCCTGCTTCTGCCAATCAGTAGGTCACTTGACTTGCATATTTGCTGCTGACTACATTTTCATTTTCTGAATGGAGACAGTAAGACATTCAAGGACAAATTTGTTTTTGATTGACGTCTCACAGCTACAACAGAAACCCACTGGAATTTGTCTTTGAGTATACCAGATTGTTAAACAGTGGAAAACCAGTGTGTCGACCTCTTGGGTCAAGTACGACAAAACAGTGTTGTGTATTATGACATTAATAATACCCTGCTAAACGACCTCCCAACCCATATCCATAAGTGATGTGGGAAGGTTAAATCAGAAAGAGCTCTGAGAAGCCGCTGAGTGCATTGTAGACATGACCTATGGGAAATGAATGAGGTTGTAATCAATGCAGGGCCTATTCAGTGAGGAGGAAATATTATAATATTTGTGTTGGATTAAAGGAATAAACAGTAAAGCTGAATACCCATTCATTGATTTATGACTGGGTTGAGCTAAAGCTGTGACTGAAGCTATTTGCAAAATCCAGTTGTGTGGCAATCCGAAAGAGGGTGGCCAACGGCATCTGGCATGTGGGGGCAGGGGATGAGGAAGAGAGAAATAGAGAAACATGCTGTGGTGCTCCTGAAAGCATCAGATCTAGGCTTGAGATCTATCTGGGAGTGTTTCACAGGCAGGACTCATTATCAGTTATGTTGCAGTAGCACTGAAAGGCCAAAACTGTGCTTAGCGCTCCACATGCTGCATAAGGAAGACCGTTGCCCTGAAATCTTAAATCTAGATTTCCAGTCTTAGCTAAAAAGCTTGGCCTTAAAAATGTGACTCTTCCATTATGTCTTCTTCCCCAGGCTTCTTGTCAGATTATTTCACTAATAGAGATGCCAATGAGAAAGGAAATTCAAATACACCAGATCCTTGCACTTTTACCCAAGCTTCTGTTCACACAGCTTTGCTAAGCATACAATGAAGTTGTTTAACCCTACAATATTCTTTTTGTCCTTGAGCCATTTCTTTCCTTTTTCAGCCTTTCTTTGCCAAAAATTGCAGAGCACAGGTGAGAGACTCTGTCTTCTCGTCTCCCTGCATCTTTTTGGATCCCCGTTTTTTCTTCTCTTTGCTGGAATTTTAGGGGAGACCTTGAGGATTTTGGGGTTTTTTTGGTTTGTTTTATTTCAAGTTCTCAATTCCTCATTTCCATCTCTCAGTTCCACATGAAATTATTCCCCCAAATACTTTGCCAGTCTCTCAGATAAATTTCAAAACAGTCTTTCTCTGGATTCCTACTCAGCTGTCAGGTACACGCTTTCCTTTAGTAAAGCAAAACAAAAAAGGGGCTTGTTTGAGCTTCAAGTTAGTGATGGCTACAGGGTATTGATGGTGACAGGCTGTTCAGGAGGGATAGACAAGGAAGGAGAAATGGTGGGGTAGCCTTGTATGTTAGGAAGTGTTTTGATTGTCTAGAGCTTAATGATGATGACAGTAGGGTTGAGTGTTTATGGGTTAAGAATCAGGGGGAAGGCCAATAAGGCATATATCAAGGTGGAGTCTGTTATAGATAACCCAACCAGAATGAAGAGGCAAACAAAATATTTTATAAGCAACAGGGAGCATTCACAATCACTAGCCCTTGTTCTTGTTGGGACTTCAGGTGTCTGCTGGAAATACAATAAAGCAGAGAGGAAACAGTCTAGAAGGATCCTGGAGTGTGTTGAGGATAACTTCCTGACACAGCTGTTGAGGAAGCCGACTAGGAAAGGTGCCCGATGGACCTGTTGTTTGTGAACAGAGAAGGACTTGTGGGTGATGTGATGGTTGGAGGCTGCCTTGGGCATAACTATCACAAAATGATAGAGTTTTCAATCAAAAACTCAGAGAGGAGGGTCAGCAGAACTGCCACCTTGGACTTCTGGAGGGCAGACTTTGGCCTTTTTAAGAGACTAGTTGACACAGTGCCCTGGGGGGCAGCCCTAAAAGTCAAAGGAATCCAGGAAGGATAGACATTAGAATCATAGAATCACCTAGGTTGGAAGAGACCTTTAAGATCTTCGAGTCCAACCATAAACCTAGCACAAACCTAGCACTGCCAAAAACACCACTAAACCATGTCCCTCAGCACCACCTCTGGGGATGGCAATTCCACCACTTCCCTGCGCAGCCTCTTCCAATGCTTCGTGACCCTTTCAGTGAAGAAATTTTTCCTAATATCCAATCTAAACCTCCCCTGGTGCAACTTGAGGACATTTTCTCTTGTCGTGTCGCTTATGTGGGAGAACAGATTGACCCCCACCTCTCTACAACCTCCTTTCAGGTAGTTGTAGAGAGGGATAAGGTCTCCCCTCAGCCTACTTTTCTCCAGGCTAAAAAAACCCAGTTCCCTCAGCTGCTCATTGTTCTCTAGACCTCTCACTAGATTGTTCTCTAGACCTCTCACTAGCTTCATTGCCCTTCTCTGGACATGCTCCAGCACCTCAATGTCTTTCTTGTAGTAAGGTGCCCAATACTGAACACAGTATTCGAGGTGGGACCTCGCCAGTGCTGAGTACAGGGGAACAATCACTTCCCTAGACCTGTTCACCACATTATTCCTGGTACAAGCCAGGATGCTGTTGGCCTTCTTGGCCACCTGGGCACACTGCTGGCTTATCTTCAGCTGACTGTCAACCAACACCCCCAAGTCCTTTTCTGCCAGGCAGCTTTCGAGCCACTCTTCCCCAAGTCTGTAGCGCTGCATGGGGTTCTTGTGACACACGTGCAGGACCCAGTACTTGGCCCTGTTGAAACTCATGCTGTTGGCCTCAGCCCAGATCCCTCTGTAGGGCCATCCTACCCTCAAGCAGATCAACACTCCCACCTAACTTGGTGTTGTCTGCAAACTTATCGAGCATGCACTTGATCCCCTTGTCCAGGTCATTCATAAAGATATTAAACAGAACCAGACCCAGTACAGAGCCCTGGAATAGGCAGAGTCTCACCCCACCTGGTGTTGAGATTTCTTGTCTCTGCAAACAGCACTTTGGTGCTGCATTTCCATTCAGATTCAATGTTTCTCTCTCCCACAAGCTGCCCTGAGGGCTTCTTTACAGGTGTCCAATGTTGGTTTTGAAAATTTGTCTCAGCTGTCCAAATAGTCTTGCTTACCCGAGCAATTGTTTAGGGTATATGATCAGACAAACATTCAATTACAGAAACATTTGGGTCTGCCAGGACAGAAGGGGATATAAAAAAAACTCCAATATATCCCCCAGTTCCACATCCCATATCCCACCTTGTCCTTCTCTTTCTTTGGCTCTGCATTGTTTGACTTGTCCTAAAACCCCTACTCCAAAACCCTGTTTGTTGTTCCACATTTTTGACCTGAAAACAATATTCACATCATCCAATTAGGCTCAGGATTAAGTTTCTCACTGTTTCAGTCTGCCAGGAAACACTCTTCGCCACAGATTCATGTACACTGCAGTAAGTACCTTCTCTGGAGCATTATATGTCTTCCCAGCAAAATGAACTATGTTTCCTGGGGGTTTGTATATCTTCTAACAGAGTCAAGGGGTGCTTTCTGTCTTCTAGCAGGGTCTGTGGGACAGGTTTGGTGCTGAGACTATAGTGCTGGGAATGGGAAGAACAATGCTGAAAGGGAAGAGAGGATGCAGGGGCAAGCCACATCACTGTGTTTTCATATTAAACACCAATCATCACTTCCTCCACCTCCCAATGTTTGTGTTCATGAAGGTGGCAGGAAGCATGAAAACTTTTAAAATACAATCAGCTCACTGCTTTCTGAGAAGTTACAGCTTCTTATCTTTTCACTTCATAATGTCTGTATGGAGAAGCCTGGTTTGGGAGCTCCTGCCTCACACAGAGTAATGAACCGAACTTGTAACATCAGCTGCCTTCTGGAACTTGGCTGTGACTCCCATTGAGCCCTGGATCCAAAGATGGGAGTAGATAGCCAAACTCCCTCCCACTCTTTTTGTCATTTCCCGTGAGGAACACTTCCTGGGGGTACATGCCGACCCTATCTTCAGTTATAACAAGCACCCCCTAGTTTTACTTGTTCTCCACATCTAAACATCAGGGATGTTTGGGTGAGAGTGTTCCCTGATTTTTTTTCCCCCTTATCTTGCTCTTTTTTATTCTCATGTGGACAGTCCGACAGCTTTGTAGCCTGCCATCCCAGAACCTATACCTGGTGAAGAATCAGTGGTTTAAAAGCTTGATACCATGGATCAATTGTTATGAAATATCTCCCTTTAATCCTCCCATTTTTGTAGCAAAAACCTCCATTCCCAAGCCATTAACCTGATCAGGAAGGAAATATTCAAGGACAAACAAACACACACAAACAAGCTGTTCCTGAAATAGCTCCTCAATTTATAATCCCAGGTCTCTGACTGGGAGCCTGTATTGACTATGTATATTCTAAAAAGGTAACAATGCTACAGAAATAATGCAAGTGCGGTTACATGGACCCATGTATTATGCTTTTGTAACAAAATTTCCATTTGTGTGACAGCATCCATGGTGTATATTGGCTTTTTGCCACTTTCTACTTCCTGTAAAATTACCTAATGGTCTACATGCAAGCAAACATTTCAAAAGAGTCTCTAACAAAACCAGACTACAGTAAGGTAGAGAGAACAGGCAAATGATTTCAGAAAGACTTTTGTGTAATTCCATTTGTATTAAAACTAGGACAGCTTCAGAGCAAAGCAACAAGGTGATAAAATCATGGGAACAACATGGATCTGAGGAATGAATGAGCACACTAGTCTTCAATCTGGAAATGAAGTAACTGAAAGGAAAGACTATAGAATCATAGAATCACGTAGGTTGGAAGAGGCCTTTAAGATCATTGAGTCCAACCATCAACATAATACTGCCAAAACCACCACTAAACCATGTCCCTCAGCATCATGCCTTTTCATCTTTTGAATGTCTCCAGGGATGGTAACTCCACCACTTCCCTGGGCAGCCTCTTCCAATGTTTGGTGACCTTTCAAAGAAGAAATTTTTCCTAATATCCAATTAAACCTCCCCTGGCAAGCCTTGAGGCCATTTCCTCTTGTCCTGTCACTTGTAACTTGGGAGAATAGGCCAACCCCCACCTCTCTACAACCTCCTTTCAGGCACTGGCCTTGTTGAACTTCATACTGTTGGTCTGGGCCCATGAAGCCAGTCTGTCAAGATCCCTCTGTAGGGCCATTCTATCCTCAAGCAGACCAACACTCCCACTTAACTTGATGTTGTCTGCGAACTTGCTGAAGGTGCACTTGATCCCCTTGTCCAGTTCATTCATAAAGATAATAAACAGAACTGGCCCCAGTACAGAACCCTGGGGAACACCACTTGTGACAAGCCGCCAACTGGATTTAACTCCATTCACCAACACTCTTTGGGCCCAGCCACCAAGCCACTTTTTCACCCAGCAAAGAATACACTCATCCAAGTCATGAGCAGCTGGTTTCTCCAGGAGAATGCTGTGGGAAACAGTGTCAAAGGCTTTACTAAAGTCCAGGTAGACAACATCCACAGCCCTTCCATCATTTGCCAAGCAGGTCATCTTGTCAAAGAATCACAGAATCACAGAATGTTAAGGGTTGGAAGGGACATCTAGACATCATCTGGTCCAACCCCCCTGCCAGAGCAGGTCCACCTACAGCAGGTTGCACAGGATGGCGTCCAGGTGGGTTTTAGAATGCCTCCAGAGGCGGAGACTCCACCACCTCTCTGGGCAGCCTCTTCCAGTGCTCTGCCACCCTCAAAGGAAAGAAGTTCCTCCTCATGGTCATATGGAACTTCCTATATTCAAGTTTATACCCATTGACCCTTGTCCTCTCACTGGGTACCACTGAAAAAAGACTGGCCCCCTCTTCCTGGCACCCTCCTTTTAAGTATTTGTAAGCATTGATGAGATCCCCCCTCAGCCTTCTCTTCTCCAGATTAAAAAGATCCAACTCCCTCAACCTTTCCTCATAAGAAAGATGCTCCAGCCCCCTAATCACCTTTGTGGCCCTTCACTGCACCATCTCCAGCAGTTCCCTGTCCTTGAACTGGGGAGCCCAGAACTGGACACAGTACTCATGTTGTGGTCTCACCAGGGCAGAATAGAAGGGGGGGATGATCTCCCTCCACCTGCTTGCCACACTCTTCTTGATGCACCCCAGGATGCCATTGGCCTTCTTGGCCACAAGAGCACATTGCTGGCTCGTGGTCACCCTGTTGTCCACCAGGACTCCCAGGTCCCTCCCTGCACAGCTGCCTTCCAGCAGGTCAGCCCCCAACCTGTACTGCTGCATGGGGTTTTTCCTCCCCAGGTGCAGGACCTTATACTTGCCTTTGTTGAATTTCATCAGGTTTCTCCCTGCCCAACTCTCCAGCCTGTCCAGGTCACGCTGAATGGCAGCTCGGCCTTCCAGGGTGTCAGCTACCCCTCCCAGTTTCGTATCATCAGCAAACTTGCTGATGGTGCACTCCATCCCTTCATCCAGGTCATTGATGGATACATGGAACAGGACTGGACCCAGCACTGACCCCTGAGGAACACTACTAGTCACAAGCCTCCAGATCCCAACCCTCTCAACCCTACCTGCTAACCAGTTTTCAGTCCACCCCATTGTCCTTTCATCTAACCCACGCTTCCTAAGCTTGCCTACGAGTATGCTGTGGGAGACAGTGTCAAAAGCGTTGCTGAAGTCAAGGTAGACAACATCCACTCTTCTCCTCACATCTATCCATCCAGTCATGCTATCGTAGAGGGCTATCAGATTAGTCATACACGACTTCTCCTTGGTGAATCCATGTTGACTACTTCTGATAACCTATTTTTCCTCCAGATGCTTGGGGGTGAAGATTATAGAAGGAGATCAGGTTAGTCAAGCAGGACCTGCCTTTCATGAACCCATGCTGATTGTGCCTGATCACCTGGTTGTCCTGCATGTGCTGTGTAATGGCACTCAAGATGATCTGTTCTTTAACCGTCCCCAGCACTGAGATCAGAATGACAGGCCTGTAGTTCCCTGGATCCTCCTTCTGGCCCATCTTGTGGATGGCATCACATCTGCTAACTGCCAGGCCTCCCTCGTTAGCCAGCACTGCTGATAAATGGCAGAAAGACGATATCAGTCTGCTGACATATGAATGGCACATAAAAATTGTGTAAGGTGCAGACTGAAGATCGCTCTGTCTCTTGAGTACACAGGAAAAGAAAGTCCTTTGAAGAACTTATTACCCTTAGTTTGCCTGATCCAGGTTTATGATATAAGCAAATTAAAAAGACATCATAATACCTGTGAGAGAGGTTCCATTAGATACGGACTACTTCTTACTGATTTCAAAAACCAGATGGAGGAGTCATTTACTTTCTGTAGATATTTACAGTGTAGGTGTCTACATCTGAACTATTTCCCCCCCCAAATCTTTCTTTTTAGTGAACGGAGTGTGAGTCAATCAACTTAGTGAAGTCTGAGACATGATTCACCTCATCCTAAAATAGATGTGTAAAATAGACCAGAGTCACTGCACCCTCGACAGGCATGTTTCATTCCATGGGCTGTAGAAGGCACACCAAGGTTTGGCTATAGAAATGTACACTGTAATTAAAAGCAGTGAGATCAAACTTTCCATCATGTGTGATAGCCCTGTAGACTAATTTATATGGCTTTCACTGGCTGCCTGACTTCAGGTGTCCTAGAAATTAGGCACATAGAATAGGAGTTCTGAAAACAAAATTTAAATATCCCCTTGACTTTGAGATGGCCAGCTCCAAGACGAGATGGGGCATAGTGAGTGCTGCTAGCTGGGTGGCGTGTCTCAGCTACAAGGTAGACTATGATGAGTCACATTATCCTGGTTGAGCCTAGTTAAGGGATTGTATACCTCTTTCCACATCACTTTCTTAACATCATCTTTCTTAACACCCTGCTCCTCTGCTAGAAATGATTGCACCTTCAGGTCTGTCTGTATAACTTCCCATGGTGTCACTCTCTGGCCAGTTCTGACAACAAAACCCAGCAGTTAAAAATCATTGAGGTGCAGTTCACTGGAGTGAATTTGGTGACCACTTACGCAACTTCAGCTGTAGCATGGCAGCACCTCTTTTCTTTGAGTAACTTGACTGTATTGTGTGTCTTTTTAATGTATGTGTGAGCACAGCTGAAAAACTTTGTCGAAAGCAATATTGGCACCGGAGGGAAGTGACCATCTGCTCTCTTTAGAGAGAAATCTGGCTTAAAAAATATCATAGAAACTACATTTCCTATTTTCACATTTGTACTGGACAACCTAAATACCACAGAAACCAAATAGTCTTGAGTACATATTCCTGGCAGGTAAGAGATATACTGTATTACGTGGATGATAAATGAATGTTTCAAAAACCTGACATGTATATAATTGCACATACAGACAAAACAATCAGCTGCATATTAGTTCAGAGTGATGCTGCAGACAATCAAACTTGAAAAGCTACAGCAGTATATGCTCATCGATATTCCCATGTAAAATGAGACCTTTATAACTTTGCTCTTCCAAATACTCCAAACACTTGAAAGTTGCCTGTGGATTACAGCTGCCATCCACTGCAAGACTGTTTAAATTGATTTGCCCCTCCAAATCAAATACCAACTTCATAGCCTGAATCCTACTTACCAGGATGGGAAAGAGTTAGGGAAAATTTAGGGACAAAACGATCATATCTTTTAAGAAAATATTTCTGTGATTTGTACTAAGGAATAATTTCTGAACTCTTGGGCCTTCAGCCTACTCCAGAACAGAAATTTTAGGCAGCGGCTAAATCATGGTTCATCCTTACCTCCAAAGACCCACTATATCAAAACCTACTCATTTCCCATTTAAAATCAACATCTGTTGCATGCAGATGATATAATGTGCAGTTTACCTTGCTGTCATGAGTGACTTGCAACCCAAGAGGCAAAGTTCAAATGTAGCAAAAGAAAAAAAGACATTAATCCAAATAATATGAAGGAAATGTGAGCCTCATTTCCCTCATTAATAGAGGGACTAAACTCAGGATCCACAAAAGCTTGAATGTGAATGTAGCAACTTAGGAAAAACCCAGTGTTAAGATTTCAGCCCTATAAAGAAAAGAGAGCTTCTCTGAACCACTGTTCTTTCCACAGAGACCTTATTTTGGCCTTTCAATGTGTAACAAAGGCTTATAAGAAAGACAGACAGAGACATTTTATGAGAGTCTGTGGTGATAGGACAAGAGGTGATGGTTTTAAACTAAAAGTGGACAGGTTTAGACTGGATGTAAGGAAGAAATTTTTTTATAGTGAGAGTGGTGAGACACTGGAATAGGTTGCCTAGAGAAGCTGTGGATGCCCCATCATTGACAGCATTGAAGTTCAGGTTGGATGGGGCTTTGGGCAACCCCAAACCCCTTGGGCAACATCTAGTGGGAGATGTCCCTGCCCACGGCAGGGGGGTTGGACTAGGTGACCTTTGAAGGTTCCTTCCAACACAAACCATTCTATGATTCTCCCAGAGAGACAGCAAATTTGCTAAACAGAGGGTATCTAAGATACTGAGTAATAACTGTGAAGTGTCAGCAGGGTTGATGTGTCTAATATCATGACAGCCTAGCTTTACATCAGGACCCAGTTCTGAGAAATGTTTTTTTGCCTCTTTTCAGGGCTTTTCAAATAGTTTTGTGCTCACTTAGTTCCTGACCAAGTCAGGACCTTACTGAACATGAGCTACCAAAATCTCAACCTTTTTTGTTCCAGAGAGGGGATGATCTATTTTTACTGAATTTACCTGCTAGTAATGTCTTACCTCTTTTTGTTATCTGTTAGGCTACGATTAGAAAGAAGAATAAGTGGTAAGTATCTAACTTAATTCATTTAATGGACATCACAATTTCTTAATTTCAATGAATAAATTATCCACAATATCTGAAAGCTCCCCCACCCCATATTAGAACATTTTGAGGATGCAAGTATTGCAGCATTAGGAATAAACACTGTATTGCACTGACTGTTCCCTGTAAGAGATTCTAATGATGGATCCCCAACAGGATCTTCATTTAATTCATCCTGTTCTGAGGAGGAGGAATCATATACTGTGAGGCAATTTTAAAAATAAACTTCCAATATGATGAAGCCTTAGTTTCTTTCCAGACTTCAAAATTAGTAAAACTCCATGCAAAATAATGGCACTCATATCTACTCTAAAAGCCTTTTCTCACCTAAAATTAGTCAATAATTGCAGAGCATCAGATAAAATCACTACCTGTTCTTACTGACACAGCTTCAAAGCAAAGCCTTCAAACTTGCCAATTTGTGTTAATGAACCAGAAGCGGAATCACTGGGCCAGATTTGTAGCTGGTGGAGATTTCAGTCACGCTTAGCTGATTTACACCTACTGAAGTTCTCTTCTCCATACCACAGATGGATGACAAACTTCTGAACATGTCTGGTCTCTCTTCACTACTATTAACACCTTCCCACACTGCAAAGTGGGTGTCTGAACCCCAAAGTGGATTTCTATGTTTTAGTGCCCCTAGTAGATGGTAGTAGATGATTGTGGTGTTTGCTTGTTCCTGACAGTCTCCAGACAATATATAAGACCATCTCTGGTCTTTTGGGATCTTCATTCTCAGCTTGTGACATACTAGTGTGTCATGGTCATTGAACTGACACTTTTTTTTCCCCTGCCTCTTCAGTTTTCTTCCTTCTGAGCTGCCTTGCTTCACTGTGGGGACTTTCCCTATCCAGAGCCAAAAATTTAATCTCTTACCACAGGATGCGGTCTAGGTTGTGTTGGGCTTCAGCACATATTTTCATATATTTTCAGCTGGGTTTGGACTCTGCAAAGATTCCTAGAAGAAGGGGGTAACAGTCCGTGAGAATTGTTTAAGACCAAATGTTGCCATAAAATGGAAGAATTAGACACAACTTGGCATACAACTGTGCTGCATGGTGTGCAGACTTAAAATATAACCTGAAGTATAGCCCAATCTTCTATACAATTGACAAACGAAGGGCAAATTAAAAACACAATGAACATGGCTCCAAACAGTCTGATTCATGACTATGATCACCTTTGTAAATATCTCAAAGAGTCAAGCTGGGACTATTAATTAGCATCCCCCAGGAAATACAGACATTTAATTGTTGATTAGGCAACAGTGCAGGCTCCGGGGAGACCTGATAGCAGCCTTTCAGTATCTGAAGGGAGCCTACAGGAGAGCTGGAGAGGGACTCTTTGTCAGGAATTCTAGTGATAGGACAAGGGGTAATGGTTTTAAATTGGAAGAGGGGAGATTTAGATTAGATATTAGGAAGAAGTTCTTTACTGTGAGGGTGGTGAGGCACTGGAACAGGTTACCCAGGGAAGTTGTGGAGGCCCCATCCCTGGAAGTGTTTAAGGCCAGGCTGGATGGGGCTTTGAGCAACCTGCTGTAGTCAGAGGTGTCCCTGCCCATGGCAGGGGGGTTGGAACTTGATGATCTTCAAGGTCCCTTCCAACTCTAACCATTCTATGATTCTATGATTCTATGATTCTATGATTAACCATAAGTGACCTAATGGTCACTACATGGGGAGCTGTTTTCCTGAGGAAAGGAGAATGCTGAAAAATTTAGGCTTGTGATACCCATCTGTGTTGGAACAATGTGCCCAAAAGCTGTTGCATTCACTGAGACCTTCATATTCTTGAAGCAAAACGGTACCATTTTTGGCCTGGAATCTGTGGGGTGCCTTGCTAAAGAAAACACTAAGTGAAGTCTTGTTTCTGCTTTGTGAAAGGCATAAGAGGGACTTTACAGAAGTTAAGATACTATTTTAGTGTCATTCCTCCAGATTTCACCTCTGTCCTAGCTCAGCTTCAGCAGTCTTTTCTGGTTGTGCAATTTATTTTTAACTAAACAAGTGTCTGACCATAAACCCTGAGAAATAATTATGAATCACTCTGTAGATCTTAATGGACTTTGGGCCACTCTATTTAAACAGCAAATAAATGTGTATACAAATTGTTGCTATTAACATTTGAAACAAATATGGCAACTTTTAATAAGTATTAAAAATCACTAAAATGTTTGCAGGTAGTCCTTCTGCTGTATCTCTTCTGTTTCATTTAGAATCTATGATTCAGTCAGGCATGAATCTTTTCTCATGTGTCTTGTTCTGCTTTTATAAATTCTGTGGTTTTCCTCTGCTGCTCTTGCCCCCATTTAACAAGCCTGGAAATAGTTAGGCTGCCTAGAAAATTCAGTATTGTTTCACGCATTACCCTCTGTAGAGCTGAATCTATTTTTTTTTTCTGTGGCTGTATCATTAACAGTAAAATATTTTGTATTTCTCCCTGTCTACATGCAATATAGATATGCTCACCAGCCCTCTGCAGAGTTGTAAAAAGTCTCCACTTGCCCCTTGTGACCTTGCCACCGCAAAGTGCTTTTAGATTCTGTGACATTTGAACAAACACAGCAATTCACTTTCATGTTCCTGCAAGTGTTATGGAAAAAAAAAAAAAAAAAGGTGCTACAGCATGCAGTATATGTCCGTGATCATTCTCACTTTGACACATACCTTTCCACACCTCTCTCTGAGGCTAAAGTTCAGGGAATTCATGCCACTGACATGCAACGGTTTCTTTTCAAACACACTCACTTGGAAACAGATTTTCTGCTCGGACTCAGAGGATGAGCTGAGCTATGCTGTGCTTGGAGGAGAAGAACATAGATGGATTTACTTTTAAGCCATTTCAGTGAACCAGTAAATGAAGGGGTATTGGACAGAGGAGTTACAACACCAAACTGAAAACAAGTCCACCACTGTAGGTTTATGTGCAGCCATCCCTTGGACATATTTGTAATGTACTGTTAGGAAATTTGGTCAATGCCAAGGTACCAAATGAGCTCCTTCTCCAGAGGATGATTGAGCTTGGGCTAAAGCAACCTTTTAGCAAGGGCGTAGGGATTTTCAGGGTTGACAGCAGAAAGGTCTTGAGGGCAAGCTTAGAATCACAGAATCATAGAATCACCTAGGTTGGAAGAGATCTTTAAGATCATCGAGTCCAACCATCAACCTAACACTGCCAAAACCGCCACTAAACCATGTCCCTCAGCATCACGTCTACCTGGCTTTTAAATACCTCCAAAGATGGTGATTCCACTACTGTCCTGGGCAGACTGTTCCAATGTTTGATGATCCAGTCTGTGAAGAAACTTTTCCTAATATCCAATCTAAACCTCCTCTGGCATAACTTGAGGCCATTTCCTCTTGTCCTATTGCTTGTGACTTGGGAGAAGAGACCAACCCCCACCTCACTGCACCCTCCTTTCAGGTAGTTGCAGAGGGTAGTAAGCTTGGGCTGATGATTACCTGGTTGAGTTAGACTTCTCTCTATGCTGCTGTGGACCAGCCTAAGGACACCCAAGCTGCTAAGTAATGTGATGGATAAAGAGCTGAACATGAGTCACTGCTGTTCGCTTGTGGTGATGGGGGCAAATAACATCTTGGGGAGCATTAGCACAAGATTAACTGGTAGGTCCAGGAAAGGGATTAGTCACTTTTGTTCATCACTTTTGAGGCCACATATGGAGTATTATGTCTGGTTGAGGCCCTCCCAATAAAAAGAAATATCAGTAAAACTGTAATGACTGCAGCAGCAAGTAACCAAGATGGTCAGGGGATGGCATGTATAAGGGGAGCTGGGAGAGCTGGCTTTAGTCTTCCTGGGGACAAGACGATCATGGGCAGATCTAGTTGCCGCCTTCAGTTCTCTAATGGGTGATTATAGAGAAGATGGAGCCAGACATGTACTATGAAAAGACTAGAGGTAATGGACACAAGTGGTCATAGGAGAAATTTCTGTTTGAGATAAGGGAAAAATTCTCCACAAAGTACATAGTCAAATATTGGAACAGGGGCCCAGAAAACTGTGATGCTGTTTCCCTCAGAGATTTTCAGACCTCAACTGAGGAGGCCCTGAGCAATCTGATGTATGAACTTAACCATGCTTTCAACAGAATACTGGTCCAGTGACATACAGAAGTCAGTGCAACTGAAATTATTTTAATTCTGTATATTAGGAAAAATTAAAAAGCGCCAGCTATTGGGCAAACTGAACTTCTTGATCAGGCAGAGGTAGTAATCTCATAAATACTTAAAGCTAAAATAACCATTCAAGGAAATATTTCTGTCCCTATTGCATTTCACAGACACTTCAGACAGTGAATAGAGTTGCCCTGTATTTCACAGGGGTTTTCATGAGCATCTAGTAAGGACTGATAAACCAGCATCACTTCATACAACACTCTGAATTCTTCTGTGTTTCCTGCCTGTTGCTTGAATTTCCTTCAACATACGATATTCTCACAGCTGGTGTCTTGTAGCTATAGGTTTTGTGTAGACTCTCCTTTTATTCATCTACTGTAGTCATATTTCAGAATTCATCAAAATCATATTCCAAAGCTCTTGTTTTTTCTTCTGAGTAAAAGTTATGGGAACGATAGTGTTTAAAACACTGTTAAAAAGATTTTTACTACGAATTCATTCTGAAATTGGACTTTCACAGCCCATGAAGTCAAGAGTTCTGACAGGCACAAAATACCTAAATTAGTGAGAGAGAAAAATTGAAATTTTGGGTTTTACACACAAAGATGTAAAGACATGCAGGTGTCATATATCCATGCTTTTAGATACAGTTGCCAGATACCTTATGTATTTGCTTATAATACTGAAATACACAGTCCATTTGAAAATGAGAATTTACTAGTGCCAGAAACTTTATTTCACTTAAGAAAAGTTTAGGTGAAAGCAAGGAAATAAAAGTTTGGGATTGCAAAAGAAAGATGATTCCCATTCTCTTACTGTTATCACACCTGGACAGAGTATAAACCAGGCCAGCTATGCGGAAAGTGAACATGGACATGTATTTCTGGCAATGGAGTCATGTGTCAGCGGCGTGGCTTCCTTTCACAGCTCTGCTCTACATTGACTTGGACTTCTTTTTGGTTTTCCCTCTATTTTTAGAACTATGTCTTCATAGGTTGAAAAAGTGTATTATGGAAACCCTTAAATTGGCAGGATCTGTTTCAGCTCCGTGGCTGACTTTAATTAATGTATTAATTAATCTACTAGAGGGGAATGATTTTATAGCAGAAATGTTTCTCTGTGCTCATGCAGCCACGCTGGTATCCATGCATACTTCTCTGCTCTGCATGGACATTGCAGGGTAGAGTTGCCTTGGGGGTCAACGCTGTCCTCCACTGTCTAGTGGAGATGAAGCATTAGTTCCTCATCTAGAAAAAACATGATGATGCTTCTTTTAGGCCCTTTGCCTGTGTTTCTGGCTAGGTCAATTTCTTCTTATGTGTGCTCAAAGAAACCCACATCAGGCATTAATTTTTTCCCTTTCCTACCACAACTTAAAATATTCATGGTCTCCTCCTGCAATTGTACCTTGCTGGGCTAGGATAAATTCCTGATCTTCTGAGTTTCTGGCCCTTTAGCATTTGGGTTACCTAAAAGGACAGAGTTCAACCCAGATTTTTTGGCTGAGAGGTACAGCTGCAGATGCCTGAGTGATGCAATACCAAGGCAGATGCACACAAGAGCATCAATAATCTGTCTAGTTCTGTATTCTCTGTCACAGGGGCAATAGCTGTTCATATCTAGGAAAAATGCGTATGTCTGGCTACTTTTTGTCATTCTTTCCCCTTGTATTCTCTGAGCATGATGTAATAGGGATGCTAGAGGGTCTGTCTCTGCCTAATCTTTTTAGTATCCATTTATGGACCTGCTGCCCATCAATTTGTTTAATTTCATTTTGAACTTCTGAGCCTGTCTGCCTCTATTCTGTGGCAACAAACTACAGAATGTCACTATCCATTGTATAAAAAAGTACTTTGTTTTGCCTAGTTTACCTTGGTTTATTGAGTGTCCCCAACTCTAGCATTGCAGGATTTGTTACATCCAGCTTATCCGCTCTCTTTATGATTTTGTAAAGTTGAATCATTTCCCTTCTCTGTCTTGTCCATTCTAAACTGAAGGATCCTAGTCTTTATAGTCTCTCTTTTTAAGGCATCTGTCTCCATTCTTTTTATCATTTCACCTATCATTCTCTATACTTTCTTTAACTCCACTGAGATGCTCAGACAAGAACCACATAGTACCCAAGGTAAGATCACACCAAGTTTTAATGAGTGACAAAAGAACACACTTTGCTTTGTCTGATGCCTAGAATTTGAAGGATTTTTTACTATACTGCAGCTTAAGCTCATGAATTCAGAGCCGGTTAACTGTAACTTCAAGGTCTTTTTCCTGAGTCATAATAGATGGTTCTTGAGTTCAACATCTTGTAAACATGGTTTCGATTTTTTTTTCCTAGATACATTCATTTCCTAGATATCTTCATGGTATTGCGTTCATGTTGGAAGATTTTGGTAGCAGAGGGACTGCAGGGGTGGCCATTGTGAGAAGAAAGCAGAAGCTGTTCTTATGTCGGACCGAACCAGTCCCAGTTGGCTCTAAAACGGACCTGCAGCCAACCAAAGTTGAGCCCATCAGTGACTCTGGTGGCACCTCTGGGAAAATATAAAGAAAAGGTAAACAATGCTGTACAGCAGCTGTGAGAGAGAGGAGTGAGAAAGATGTGGGAGAAACAACCCTACAGACAGCATGTCAGTGAAGAAGGAAGGGGAGGAGGTACTCCAGGCATGACAGCAGATTCTCTTGTATCCGTGAAGACCACCATGATGCAGGCTGGCCCTCTGCAGCCCTTGGAGGACCCCTTGAACACCTGTTGGAAATGCTCTGAAGGAAGCTGTAGCACATGGAAAGCCCACAGAGGAGAAGGCTCCTGGCATTAACTGTGGTCTCTGGAGAGGAACACACACTGGAGTAGGATTTCTGGCAGGACCTTTGACCCCGTGGGGGATTCGTACTGGAGCAACCTGTTCCTGAAGGACTATACCACATGGAGAGCATGCAGGAGCAGTTCTTGAAGAGCTGTAGCCCATGGGAGGGACCCACTTTGAAGAAGTTTGTGAAAGACTATATCCCATGGGAGGTACCCCATGCTGGAACAGGAGAATCACAGAATGACAGAATGTTAAGGGTTTTAGAATGTCTCCAGAGTTGGAGACTCCACCACCTCTCTGGGCAGCCTCTTCCAGTGCTCTGCCACCCTCAAAGTGAAGAAGTTCCTCCTCAAGTTGAAATGAAACTTCTTGGAGGAAGTAATTCTTGAAAATTAACCAGCTTTCTTGATCCCCCCTACCCTCTAGAGCCCTAACCCATGGGATTTCTCCAAGCAGTTTCTTGAAGAGATCAAAGTTAGCCCTCCTAAAGTTCAAGGTTGCAACCCTACTTGTTGTTTTATGCCCACTACACCTAATCCTGAACTTTATCTTCTCGTGGTCACTGCAGCCAAAGCTGCCCTCAACCTTCATGTCCTCCATCAAGCCCTCTTTGTTTGTCAGTATTAGGTCCAGTAGTGCACCTCTCCTAGTTGGCACTTCTACCTCCTGAGTCAAAAAGTTATCATCAATGCCCTGGAGAAACCTTCTGGACTGCACATGCCTGGCCGTCTAGCCTTACCAGCAGATATTGGGGTGGTTGAAGTCCCCCATGAGGACCAAGGCCTGTGATTGTGAGGCAACTCTCAACTGCCTGTAGAAGGCCTCATCCATTTCGACATCCTGATCAGGTGGCTTATAATAGACTCCCACAATGGTGTCTCTCCTATTAGCCTGGTCTTTAATCCTAACCGTCAAGCTCTCAATTCGCTCTTCATCTGCCCCCTGTGAGAGCTTATTCCATTCCAGTTGCTCTCTCCCATAAAGAGCAACTCCACCATCTCACCTTGCTGGCCTGTCTTTCCTAAAAAGAACATAGCCGTCCATGACAGCATTCCAGTCATGTGAGCGTTCCCACCATGTCTCAGTAATTGCTATGATATCATAGCCTCGTGTCCACACACAGATCTCCAATTCTTCCTGTTTGTTCCCCATGCTGCTGTGCTGCTGTATTGACATATAAACATTTCAGGGAGGCAGTTGGGCTTGTAGTTTTTGCCCTTAAGGGACAATAGGCTTTCTGAATCTCAAAAAAAGAGCACAAGGAGGAAAGAATGGCAGAGACAAATTTATCTCAGTTCCCCATTACCCATCACCCTTTGCTGCTCAGTGGGAGAAGACATGGAAGAGTTTTGAATGAAGGAGTGAAGTGGACTCTGGGAAGCAGGAGGAGTAGGAGAAAGGTGTTTTTAGTCTTGTCTATGTTTCTCACTAACTTACTCTATTTTTATTTGGCAGTAAATTAAAAAAATCACCCCCAAGTTGAGTCTGTTTTGCCTGTGACAGAAGCTGGTGAGCAATCTCCCTCTCTTTATCTTGACCAACAACATTTTTCATCTTATTTTCTCCCCCTGTCCTGTAGAGGAGTGGGGATGAGAGAGCAGGTTAGTGGATGCCATCCAAGTTTCATGCTCCACACTCATCAACACTCATATACCAGATCTCATTTAAATTCACGGAAGTCAACCTTTCCTTAGGTGTGTCTAATCTTGAAGGTGTTCACATATCAGAGTAATTAGATCAGGGTTTTCACCAAGGACAGGAGGCCGTAGTCGTAGGGATTATTTGAATAATAATAGTAAGGCAAAATCAGACTTTAATGGCAGACAAACAGGGGGCAATGGAATGCATGCAGCATGCAAGATGAGAGAATTAGCCATGATCCACAAGGAAGAGGGAGAAGATGAGATTGTGCAAAAGCAAGGTAAACCCCATCTTTCCCCCCCCCCCCCTTTTTTTTGTCCTGTTAGTTTATTCCCATGTTCTATCCATTGCTCTCACTTCTTTCTCCCTAGGCTTACCACTACTCTAAGTTTATTTTTGATTGTAGGACAGAAATATACTTTATTACAACTTGAGCTCATTAAATCGGTCAGAGAACACAACTGATGATAAAAATTCTAACACCCCACCAACCTGGAAAAAGCATAAAGTTAATTTGCCTCTTACACAAAAATGCTTAACACATGAGAATTGTTCAACATAAATTGTGATACTGAAGAGAAAGAGTAACCTGGGACTCCTTGATACTAGCTTAATTCATGTTATTTAACTAAAACCTGTTAACCTTTGACTTCATTAACATAATTAATTGAAATATGAATACATGGATAAATCTCTACGGAATAACAATTTAAAAAAAATAATTTGAAAGGGAGATATTTAACCTTCTGTAATACACCAAGGAAATGTCTAGATTATCTTGCCCCTAAGTGATCTCTGAATTGCCTAGGACCGAAGAAGTAATTAATGTTTGGTTGTGATGGCAAAGGAAAGAATAACTACTCTGTGCTGGAGCAGAAGCCACACATCAAACTTCTCCTTTCCTGTGGATATTTTCATAAAGCAAACTAAAGCACAGATTCTCTAGCCTCTCCAGTTTGAGCTACACTTGTGTATGAAGGAAAAAAAAACCACAACAAAATCATAAGTATTTATTATGATAATTGCATGGATTAAAAAATAGAAAGTTCTTAAAATTATTTCAAAGAACTAGGAAAGTTTGCTCGAGAATTATCTCCCTCCAGATGCCCCATATTTATAGTCACTTCCTAAAAATCAGCAGCTAACTGTACCTGGAGATTAGATTGGGTGCATCCCCAGCCTTCCCCAGAATTCCTGGTATTACTCTAGCATTATGACACTTTGTGTCCCTTGACTATCCAAGGAGCATGTCATAGAATCACAGGGGCTGGAAGAGACCTCTGGAGGTGACCTAGTCCAAACCTCTGTCAGAACAGGGTCACCCAAAGCAGCTTGCACAGGATGGCGTCCAGGCGGGTTTGGAATGTCTCCAGAGTCAGAGAGTCCATCAGCTCTCTGGGCAGACTCTGCCGGTGCTCTGCCACCCTCAAAGGAAGGAAGTTCCTCTTCATGTTCAGAGGGAACTACCTATGTTCAAGTTTGTGCCTGTTAGCTCTTGTCCTATCACTGGGCACCTCTTGAAAGAGACTGGCCCCATCCTCTTGACACCTACCCTTTAGATATTTATAAGCATTGATGAGATCCTCCCTCAGTCTTCTCTTCTCCAGACTAGAAAGACCCAACTCCCTCAGCTTTTCCTTTTAGGAAAGATGTTCCAGCCCCCTAATCATCTTTGTGGCCCTTTGCTGCCCCTTCTGCAGCTGTTCCCTGTCCTTCTCGAACTGTGGAGCTCATAACTGGACACAGTACTCCACATGCAGCCTCACCAGGGCAGAGTAGAGGGGGAGGATGACTCCCTTGACCTGCTGGCCACGCTCCTCTTGATGCACCCCGGGATGCCATAGGCCCTCTTGGCCACAAGGGCACATTGCTGGCTCATGGTCATCATGTTGTCCACCAGGACTCCCAGGTGTCTTTCCACAGAGCTGCTTTGCAGCAGATCAGCCCCTAACCTGTGCTCATGAATGGGGTTATTCCTCCCCAGGTGCAGTACCCTACACTTACGTAAAGTATAGAGGCTTGAGCAGAGAAGAACAGACTCTCCAAACATCCATATGCATGTGGAAAGTGGATTATTCTTTCACGTTGTCTCAGATGTGCGTATGAAAACTGTGTTGAAAGCTGTTGAGACCAAGTATCTAGTGATAGTTCTTCAGTTATTTAAGATGGGAGGGTGTGGGTGTGTGTGTGTCTAGTATGGCACGGCTACAGCTCCTTTTTAGCCTGTACCTTTGACTTTTCTTCTAACAGGAAATGAAGAATACTGTGTGTGGAAGAAGGGGAGCTGAAAAGCTCCCTGGAGTTTACCATCCACCCTTGAGGTTAACACCCTCCTTGCTCCTCTGTGGAGGATGAAGAGATGGTATAAAGTCACATTACAAAGTTTCTGTCTGCAGTTGCTCTTTGGATACCTGCCTTGCTTTTTGAAACTTTTTTCAGAGGATTTACGGAGTTATATTACAAATATTTTTCTCATCTCTCTGCCTGTAATATTAGTTCCCCTTACAGCCTTGAAAAATATACACAGTTCCAGGAAATAAAAATGTTGACCAATAACTTTTAGAAAACACTACAAAGTATGTACCCTCATTCTCCTTGCTGCATCTCTAAATAACCCTAAAAAAAATGGCATCCTGGGGTGCATGAAGATGAGTGTGTCAAGCAGGTTGAGGGAGGTCATCCTACCCCTCTACTCTGCCTTGGTGAGACCACAACTTGAGTACTGTGTCCAGTTCTGCACTCCCCAGTTTAAGAAGGAAAGGGAACTGCTGGAGAGGGTGCAGCAAAGGGCCACAAAGGTGATTAGGGGACTGGAGCATCTTTCTTACGAGAAAAGGTCGAGGGCGTTGGTTCTTTTTGGTCTGGAGAAGAGAAGACTAAGGGGGGATCTCATCAATGTTTACAAATACTTAAAGGGAGGGTGCCAGGAGGAGGGGGCCAGTCCTTTTTCAGTGGTGCCCAGTGAGAGGACAAAGGGCAATGGGTATAAAATCGACTATAAGAAGTTCCATCTGACCATGAGAAGAAACTTCTTTCCTTTGAGGGTGGCAGAGCACTGGAAGAGGCTGCCCAGAGAGGTGGTGGAGTCTCCGCCTCTGGAGGCATTCTAAAACCCTTCTGGATGCTGTCCTGTGCAATCTGCTGCAGGTGGACCTGCTCTGGCAGGGGGGTTGGACCAGATGATCGCTAGATGTCCCTTCCAACCCTTAACTTTCTGTGATTCTGTGATTCTGTGAAACAATGTAGCTATAGAAATGGGGGGTGCTGGATCTGTTTTTCTGTGATTGCTTTCAAATTCTTTTCATCAGCACTTGTCCTGTTTCTTTTTTTTTTTCTTTGCTTTTTTTTTTTTTTCTTTTATCTTTGAAATTGCATTCATTAGCCTTGTAAGCAACTTTGGGATAATATTTGTCCAGAAATTGTTGTGTAGAATACGATGTCAGTTTTGTATGTTATTGAGGTGCCCAGAATTTTGTTACATGCATTACGCAACTTTATCTATAATTTTAAATCCAACGCCCAACCCAAGCCTTTTTGTCATTTATGATCTCTTCAGAAATCAATGTGAAGCTGGATTACAAATGCCAGGAGCAAAAATTTTTATCAAAGTGGTTTCTTTTCTGTCATTTTAGTCATCAGAAAATAAGGGTTTAAACAGGTTACATCTCCCAGTTGAAGGTACTGATTTAAGATGAGGGATTTTTTTCCTGTATATGATGGTTATTTTCATGTATTTTCCTTGACTCTTTTATTTCACTGTCCAAGCCCTTAGGCTAATTCTTGGCAAACCCCAGATGCATCTTCCTTAAAGGTGTTCACAAATAATCAGTGGTTCAAAGCCAGAGCTTAAAGGATTATTAGGCATTTGAACAGGCTGCCCAGGGAAGTGGTGGAATTGCCACCCCTGGAGGTATTTACAAGCCCGGTAGACATGGTGCTGAGGGACATGGTTTATTGGTGGTTTTGGCAGTGTTAGGTTTATGGTTGGACTTGATGATCTTAAGGGTCTTTTCCAACACTAATAATTCTATAATTCAATGCTTCTATCTTTAAAGGTCTCTTCCAATCTAAACCATTCTGTGATTTTATGATCCTGTTATTCTACAAGTTCTATTTCATGGTTATATTCTAGAAAAGTAGAACAAAGTCTACAGCAATGTAACATCTCATTTTCTACTTTGCTTGCTTGGCTAAATTTCAGGCTGGCATTGAGGTAGGATTTCTGCTTCTGTCTTTTCAGTTCTTTCTCTCTTTGTAACCTTCAAAACTTACCACTTCATAGAGCATTTCCTGGATTGTTGTAGTGGTCGAAAAGGATTTGGGGGACATAAAAGTGGCCATGAAGATGCGTAAAACTGTTTCTGTGACCAAGTCCTGCCTCTTCCAAAGTCACCTTAGCACCTGTCAAGGAAATAAGGGTTTTTTTCCTATGTGAAGGTAAGCTAGTGGGGACTACTGCTTACCATTCCCAGAAGCCCCAAACATACAGACAACAGAGAGACAAGAGAATTCAAAAACTAAGCAAATGGGCACCCAAGCTGAAATGTCTTTTGTGATGGTGTTGTGAGACAGAAGTCTGTGGACAGAGGAAGATCACCATAATTACTAACCCAAATGCAAGGGTTCAATGAATGCAAATCTCCAGGAGCTAGTTACCAGTTACAGTACCCACATGGTCATGCCCAACTCAGACCCACTCAGAAGAGGAAGGGAGACTGTGACTCAGATTTGTAAATCCCCAGCAGTGTGGACTAAAGTGAGACAAGTCTCAAGGTCCATACACAAACATTTATTAGCTTAACTAGGTCCACATTAATTGGTTGGGTATATAACAAATTATGGCAAGCAGCAAAGTACACCTTGCATTACTTAACAGACATACCACAGATTATGGTAACCAGCACTTAACAACAGATATGCAATGAATTACGGCAAGCAGTAAGGTATGCCTTCATTGTTTTCTTAACTCTAAAAGAAAAGAGAAAAGCAGAGAGAGAGAGAGATCAATCACCAGTCCTGGTTCCAGCATTGGTCCAGCCAACAGGTAGTGGGGGGATGTCTCTGGTTCATAGGAGTGCTCTTTTGCGTGTCCCCTGAAGAAGAAATTCTCCCCACCGCAAGCTAGGGGCACGCATCTTCCTCTTTTATGTTTACCTCATCAGTACGACCCACCTCACTATTACAGTGACAGTTTCCTCTCAAGTTACCCACCTCCCCAGGTGGTACGGCGCATGATTTGGGTGGGGGCACAGGTGCTATAGTCAACCTTAACATGCATTTCATGGATATGAGGCAAACCTCATAGAACACGATGGTCCCAAAACAGAGAACTAACAAGCTTCACAAGTTGAGCAGATCCATTTGGCTTTCAAAAGGCTTCCTCCGTCCAATGTTATTCATATCAGTTTTTCCCCACCTGAGTTACACAAGAGATAAGCAAGTGTCAGCCTTATCGATTCTTTGAGTGCAAGGCCTGCATCATCCAGACTCTGTCTTGTCCACCCAGCAGCTACAGCTTCATTTCAAGGTACTTGTGAGTGTTTGAGACATTCAGAAAGGTTTGTAAGGCCTCTGCCCCAGATCCCTCCCCTTTATCTCTCCTTAGGCTGCTTCTCTCAGTTTTTGTTTTGGGAAGTTCAGAAGCTGTCTTTTACACACCCTGAGCCAGAGTATATATGGAAAAGCCAGTTCCAAAGGGGCAGTTTTTAAGCTGACTGAAATCTGCGTAACTCCAGTGAAATCCAGAGAGTCAGAGACTTAAGACTGAGAATGTAACCTTAACCTTCTCTAAGCAAAAAATGTAATGTTAAAAAAATCTGCTCTTTCTTTCTGCAGAAACTGCAAGTGTTTGGATGTATCATCATGTGATTAGGCACTCACTGGACACACTTTGGTATTCAGAGACAGCACATCCCACAGGAGCAGAGAAAACTGAACTAGGTGAGGGAGCAGAGACAGAGCCCTGTGTCTAACAGGCAGCTTTGGACCCCACTTGTCGCGATTGCAGAGGATGACAGAAAAGGAAGGGTCAATTTAACTCTACATCTGTGTCCCTGCCTTAGAAATGGTATTTAGAGAGGGAGAGGGGGGTGGAAGTGCTGTCTTCTTCCCCTACAGTAAACAAGTTATCTCTAGAGGAGAACACAGACGATGTAGGACCTCTGTCAGCTCTTCTACCCTATCAGAATTGTGAGGACAAAATTTCACTTTTAAAGATATTCATTAAATTGTTAAAATTTCCCACTGGCTTAATTTTCTTTTAATGTCTTTCAGCTTCTGATGCAGTTCCCATTTCCTGAGTTTCAAGGAATATGTATTGTAGTATCAAATGTAATGTTCAAATGTCTGGAACATAGGATTTTCCATACTAGATCAGCCCATGAAGTCACACTAGTTCATAGCCTGCTTGATGGCATGGCCATTATCTTGTAGTTCAGATGAGGCAGTAACCAGGCAGCCAATCTAAATGCTGAATTCCCTTCTTAGCTGAAAATGCATGAACTTGCCTGTGGGCTCCAAAAGTTGAATATATCCATTGATATTTTGCTTGCCATTGCTTCTGAATTTTTATTATAACCAATATTCTTGGGTAAAAGTTTTACACTTCAGAGTACAAAATTAAAAGCTTACACTGTGTGGTATATATATCTCTCTCAGTTAACTTTTATATTGATGTTTCAGTAACCTCTTAGTTCTTTGAATAGTTTATATATGGGCCTCTGGGGTCTAAACATTTTAAACTGCCACAAATAGATAATAATGCTTAGTAAGATGTGAATATTATGAGTATGAATATTATGAGCATGAGTATAGGTGTGGATTCTCACCACAAATTGTCATGTTAAGTTTCCCAGTTTTAAAGACAGTGTGGAGTACCCAAGTAAGTTGGGATACTGATTTGATGTCTCAAATTTAAGTAGGCTTAACATGAAAAATAATGAACTCATATGAGATTAAGACACTATAGTTTTTGTTAGTTCCTAGGTATCTGCCATAATCCTTTTGTCTATTTCAAAAGGCTTGATCAGCAAATTAAGAAAAAAAACCATATCCCGTTGCATGTGGTAACTATTCACACAACCTTGGAGAACCAGTACTGGGAGTGGACAGTATGAACTACGTAGAACTTCTATTACAAATATGATCCATGAAGCTTTCTTATCTACATAAACCCTCAATGTGCATGTCATTCATGCATAATTTTGTTTGACCCAGATACAACACAGTTATGGGGGTTTAAACAGTCAGCAGTTGTCAGCTTAGCTGCAGTAACTGACCACATTCACATTCTTAGTATCCGGCAAATAAGAAAAAAAGCACATTAGTTTGGATCTCAGTGACAGAGAATCAAGATGCAGTGAGTCATCACACTTTTTACAACGAGCAAGGAGTGTGCTTAATCAGTTATCCACGCTCAACTAACATTCAGAAACTTGTTAAGCGGTGGTTACTTATTTGAAACACTAGAGTTAAATCCAAGTGCTCCAACACTTAAAAAAAAATGGTGTGGCTATAACAAATGTTTTTTCACACTCAAGCAGAGAAACAAGTTGTTGAAAGAAGTTGTACAGTCTCCATTGGAAGTTTTCAAGATGCAACTGCTCAAAGCCCTGAGAAACCTGGTCTGATCTTATAGCTGACCATAGTTTGAGAAGGACATTTGGCTGGAGGTCCTCAATGCCGCCTTTCAGCCATTATCCTATTGGTCCTATGATGATGCTCTGAAACTGAAGAATGAAGGTCACCTTCATAATCTCACTCTGACTTTGTGAAATGCACATCTCTGTAGATCTAATACTACAGAAAATTCTTTGACAATTTAAGTGGGTGAGTGAGAGAAGTAGCAGCTTGTGATCATCTTCCAATGAGGCACTAAAGTGGGTTGAGGTGCTCTCTAAGGGCTTGAAAAGATATTCTCTGACTCTGTTTAGTGTCTAAAAAAGTAGGGTACATTTTCAGGTAGATAATATAATAGAATGGTAATATAGTATATAGGGCGCTTCTGTGAAACAAAGTCCACCACTGTCATTGCCAGATTTCTCAAATTCTCAGAATCATCTGGTGTAAATTGGATGTCTGATACACCTTAGTGCCAGTATAGAATTAAGCCCACTTTCTCTAGTAGGTAAAATTTTGATAGTCTAAATTATTCCCCTAAACTCCCTGTAGACCTGCTAAAGGGGCAAGGGCACCCTACAACTTAGGTGGTTATACTGTTTGAGATGGATCACCGCCTGGGAGTTCTGTTCTCTCTTTATGCAATACAGAAGAAGCTTGCCTGACAAGTCTAAATGCCTTAAGTCAAGAGGAATACATCCCCAATTCATACAGTTGAAAGTCTGCAAAGTTCTAAGCACTGGAAAGAACGTTTTACCTGGATAGCCATCAGCATCTTCCATCATGAACAATTCCATCAAGTCCAATTTTGGTGTGAAAACACAAAAATTTCCAGAAACTACCATCAAAAGCCTTTTAATTTCTTGAGATTTCAAGAAGCAGTGAGTTCTCCCATTTTCTCCTTAATATATTGTCAATTACCAATGAGGAGCTTGGTGCACAGTAAGTTTGCAAGCAACACTAAATTAGGATGGGCTGTTGATTCCCTCAAGGACAGAGGCCTTACAGAGATACCTTTATAGATTGAGCAATCACCAACTGTATGAAATTCACAACCTTATGAAATTCAACAAAGACAAATGCTGGGTTCTGCACCTGAGATGGTGTAATCCTGGATGTATGCATAGATTGGGAGTCAAAAGGCTGGAATGCAGCCTTGCAGAAAGGGATCTGGGAGTTTTGGTTGATGGTAAGCTCAATATAAGTCAACAATACACCCTGGCAGCCAAAAAGGACCATCCATATCCTGGGGTACCTTAACCACAGGATAGCTAATTGATCAAAGGAAGTCATTGTCCCACTATACTCAGCAGTGGTGCAATCTCACCTCGAGTACTCAGTGCAGTTTTGGTCTCCAGAATGTAAGGATATCAAAATATTAGAATGTGTCCAAAGAAAGGCAATGAAGGTGGTGAAATGTCTAGAGGGCATGATTTATGTTGATGACACTAGGTTTGCTCAGCTTAGAGAAGAGGAGGGGTGTCCTCATTGCTGTCTGCAACTTCCTCATGAGGTGAAACACAAGGGAATGACTTAAAGCTGCATCAGGAGAAGTTTCAGATTGGATGTTAGGAAAAATTTCTTCACTGAGAGGATGGTCAAACGGTAGAAGAAGCTCCCTAGGGAAGTGATAACAGTCCCAGGCCTCTTGGTGTTCAAGAAACATGCTATTCATAGAATCACAGAATCGTAGAATGTTAGGGATTGGAAGGGACCTCTGGAGATCATCTGGTCCATTTGGGCAATGCTCTTAGATATATGGTTTAAATTTTAGGTTGCCCTATGTGGTGTCAGGAGTTGGACTTGCTGATCATTGTCAGTCCCTTCCAACTCAGGATATTCTGTGATTCTACAGTTCTGTGATTCTATAGTTTTGGCTTAAAAATTTAAATATTTAATCTTTAATTTCAAGCAGCACCACCTTATCTTTTCTTACTAGCACACAATAAAAAACAATGGAGTGATTTCCCTTCACCCTATTTTTTTTTTTTTTTTTTTTTGTTGACACATGTTCCCTTTGCAGTTGCTCTTCTTGCTGATATTCAGCCTCTCCTCACATGAAAACCTTTCAGGGCTCTAATCTTTTATAGTTAGCTCTCCTCTATTTATGGTACATCTTATGCTGAGATTGGATGTATAAATTGAACTTTGTGTTCCAAATTAGAATACAACACTGATTCAAAAAAGGGTATTATCAAGCTCTTGAACTATTTCCCCCCTGTTTGTTTACAGAGGTTTTTTTGTTGTTATTGTTGTTGGGTTTAATATCTGTGATGCACTGGGAAGGGTATTAACAGAAATGATATGAATCTGTAAAGTTGCACTGAAGTCAGTAGAGATAAATTTATTTGCACAAACTGAAACTCTTGTCCTCTAATATTATTTTTATATATAATGATGAGGTTTTCTGCATGCATATTTTGTTGCTATGTTTTTAATTCTCTTTTGGGAAAAAAAAAAATTGGCCTGATGTGTTTACATTAAAATACGATATTTAGCTTCTGTAAATACTAGTCTTTGAAAAGCTTATTGATGTTTGAAACTACTGTCTTTCTTCTCTCTTTCTTTTTAAATGACCCAGTTAGGAACAAATATTAAATACGGACGTTTTTAACTCTCTTTCTTGAGAAGCAAATTGTGACACATAGGAAACTTTATTCTGTCAAATATTACTGTCAGCTAAAACTGCGACTGAGAAGTGGCTAGATCTATTTTGGAAATTTTTTCCCTGATCTATCTGACCTTTGTTGTGATTTTGTTTAAATCACATGAAATAATTCTTGACTGTTTAGAACACCAATAGCCAGAGGTGGGCATTAATGATACACGACGGTGCAGTGCTGTAAAGCATCTTGCTGTACAAATGTGATAGAATTACTGATTTGTCTGTATTGTGTTAGGTTCTGTTTCACCCCCGCCCCGTCCCTCAAATCAGTTGGAGATTATTCTGGTGGGTTTGGATCCAGCGCTCCTCGCCGCTTCTGAGTCTTATACAATTCTTCTTTCATTAAAAACTGTCCTGATTTTGAATCGACAATTAAAAAGTCAGCGCATCCTATGCTCAAAAGCTGAATTACAGCTTCCACTGTTCTGTTTTCTCTATATCCATATCTTTACAATTAAATCCTGCATTAATTCTTCTGCACATTGACAGTCTTGGCTAGGTCTGATCAACTGTCAGCTTCTGCGCAAAGCTCTCCAAGAGCCCTCTCTTTCTCTGTCTCTCATTTATTGCTTTCCTACGCCTTTCAGGGTAAGTTCTAAGGTAATACGGGACAATATTATGATGCTGTAATTGACTGGCATTAAGCATTCTTAGTCTAATGCTTTAAAATAAAGTATCTGTACACAAGCTGCATACTGGGAACAGCTTAGACTGGTCCAGAATGTTGAAGTTCCATTGCTGATGATTTTCTCTGAGACAATTAAATTCTTATGAATGTTACAATATGGTACACTGAAGATCTCCATACCTTTAATGTTTCTTTGATCCACAACTCCTTAAAGCTTCTTGTTCCTAGTGTTACTTCTCCCAGCTGCTTGGAGAAGTAACATCTTTTCTCCAAACTCTGTTTCTCCAGGTAGTGTCAAGCATGATGCCTGGATGTGGTCCACTCCCTGAATCCTTTTCAACTTTCATTTTTCCAAGCCCATCAAGTGTTGTGCACTTAACATGAGATTTTCTCCCTTGTGCAATTCTTATGGACAGACTCTGACCTTTATCCTGCTCCGTGATACTGTTGATAATGTTACGGAGTAGCTGGGCTCACGCCTAATTAGTAGGGTCTCACTTTCCAAGGAGAATCTCTTTCACCTGTTTAGGTGGTATGAAAGTCCTTGAGCACTCTGTCTTCCCAAGATCTCCGAAAGCAATAAAACCTTTTTCTGGTGAGTGGTTGTTTGAGAATTTTAGACTGATTGTTTGAAAACATCCAGCAGTTCCTCAAAAATCAGTACTAATAGACCGATTCGTTTACATCCTCCCATTTGCACCAAAACTGCCTGTAACTAGGTAGGAGATGGGATATATTATTACGTGAAACTCATGGGACTCCTTTAGTATGAAAACTGCAATAGAAATACATTATTACCTATCCCAAAATACACTGAAATAATCAGTCCCACACTCATCACCATGGTATCTGAACACCTCTGGGATGATATAATAATGTAATTGGTCTAAAAAAGGTAGTGTAATTATACCTCTGCTGCAATATTTCACACATAGAGACTATTTATAATGAATACTCTTTTACTTATGTTTGAAAGGATCTATTTTCTTCAATGAGAGACAGTGGGATAATTTATAGACAGGAAAGCTCTTCAATTGGGAAAAGTATTACACCTTAAATAAGAAGTTCAGTGTTTGCATTTGAGCAATTGATTGACTCCTCGCACCTCAGGGCTCCTCAACAAGAAAAGATAATAACGCTTTCCTTTATTCCAATATGTCTTCTCTGGTTGGATGCTCAAGACTCAGAGAAATGTTTGTTCTGGGGACTCTTCTTACCCAAATTTAACATCTAAAATATAAGCTTCTAGTCCAAGATAGTCATCCTGGCTCCTTCTGGAATTGATAGGGAGAAACTGAAATCACCAGAAAGAATGAGCTATCTATCTCGTACCAAGAAAGGTGTCAGATAGGTGGGACAATTGACCATGATTACAATTCCTTTACAGCAGATGGAACCTAAATATTCAGTTTAGGTTGGTTCCTAAATAAATGCGAGCACTTCACTACCTTTGTGAAGTTGGACTATAGTGCATTAGGGCATGGATTTTCTCTTCTGCACCGCATTTTCTCTTACTGTATATGAAGCCCCAAAAAGATGCAAATTCCACAGGGCCCAAATGCAGTTTTACATAGCATATTTCTTTATATATATGCACACATATGTATTTATAAACACACATATAAATATATATTATAGTCACTAATTGTAACAATACAGGGATACTACAACAGACATACAAGTCTAGCATTACAGTGCTAAAAGGAGCACAAACAAAACTTCTGCATCTTAAGCAGCAGAAACAAAAGAGCTTATGAATTCCTTAATACATAAACATGTGCCTGTTTCTGCTGCTTGCCTGAAAAATGTTTTCAAAATGAGGGAAAAATCTTCAGTACAAGCTTAAATCCTTGTTCAGGAAAGTATTTAATGGGGGATTATTTTATGTATATATTTTAGTCTTGTTGCCTCCAGGAGGACTGAGAAACATGCAAAAGTTAAGTAAATGTCATCATGGTAAAATAATACATCTATCTAAATTGGGAAAAGTGAAATGATGACTATAATTGATCGGACTCCTCTCAAAGGTCAAATTTAGCATTGGTAATACCAAATAGCATTGGTACTTAGGTTTTTTTTTGTTTTTTTCTTCAATTAACTTTCTTTTTTGTAACATGACTTAAAAATTTATTTGCAATATTTTAATCCATAAATTTAATTATAGTTCAAACACCTGCAAGCAGTTATTAAAATTTCCCTTAAACCAGGTTGTCTTATATTTTAGGATCTTCACACACACACACAAAACCCTGATTAAATTTTGTTTGTTTTTATGCCCCATTTGTAATTTCTGATTGTCACTTTCTTCAGTAATTAGATAAGGAAAAAACGATATGGTTTTAATTACTCAAGATATGTGCGAACATATCTTAATTTTCAATTAAAGGTGAGATAGGATGTCTGAATAGAAATTAGCTAACATAGTAATTTTTCTTGTATTATCTTGACAGAAAACATATATATCATGAGATGCTATCAGCAGGCCTGTTCACACTTCTTCAGAATCTCTTGGGTATGTCTTAAATTGAAAGAAATTCAATTACAGAAAGAAGAAATAAAGGTCTAAATCTTCAACAAGACCTGTGAATGATTGCAGCATTTCTCACTTCCTTTAGCAGGATCATTCCCAGTTACACATAGTCTAATTATTTCACTCATGGACTTTACTGGGGTAATCTGGCATTTGGTATACATACCCTCCAGTGAAGAAAATACTGATTTCAGTGAGTTCAAAGTCAGGTTTAACACATACTGGTAGTCCATCTTCCTAATTTTATGAGCAAAATATGTATATGAATACGTATGAATTGCTCATAAAAGATCTTTCTAAAGGGAAGGAAAAGTCAATGGCATGATAAATGCCAATGACTAAGAAATAAATATACTAGGAAAGACCACAGGCAAAGTCCATAATAACTCACCGCTCATGCCCAGTACTAAAGAATTGAATGAGCTGGGCAGGTATCTAACACACCTTTGTTAAGATACAGCTCCCTAAATCACCAGGACATCAGCTGTACAGTTGTGTTTCTCACTATTGGGTTATGAAGAGCTGGTGGATGCCACATCATAGCAGTCTGGTAAGCCATACAGTAACTTCTGTGAATTATTTGTTTTTCAGGAATGACAGTGACTCTGCCTTATCTTCTTGTGCTTCTCATACTGTGTACCATAAAAGCCCTTCAAACCTGTCATTTGTTCTCTCCTCTGAATAATGTAGGAATGGATGTCTACACTGAACTTGTCACAATCATTTAGAGATACATAAAATACTTCATAAAGGAAACAATGTCTGTGCTATGGATTAATTTAACTTGGTTTTAGGGAATTGCAGATATACCCATGACATTAAATATGTTTTCTTCCTTATAAATTATGTAAAGAAGATAATACCAACTTTAATAGAGCCATCTCTCCAAAATAAAGTAATCTCAAACCATCAACACTGAGCACATCCCATCAGTCCCACAGACAGATTTCCCCCATTTTTGGGGGGTTGCTTGTTTGGGTTGTTTGAGTTTTTTTGGTGTTTTTTGGTTTTTTTGGGTTTTGGGGTTTTTTTTGTTCTACTGTTGTTAGGTCAGCTATCTTTTGAGACTATGAAATCCACCCTGGCTTCAGATTTGCACACTCACAATTGTAAAGGAAAATCCTCCATACTGTCATTTCAGCATACTGCAGCATTGGACTGGTAATCTGCTTAAAAATTAAATAGGCTAAAGCAGATGCAATAGGCATAGTTATGAAACCTGTCACAGCTTTGAGTAATCAAATGGCGTTTTCTGTGTAACATGACGGTGTACTTTGGACTATGGATAGTACCCCAATCCTTCTGAAATGAAGTTTAACCTTAGAACTGATCTTGATTCTACTTTTTAGCTAAAGGCAATAGAGTTACACAGGCAGTGCTCGAAAACTTTCTAATATTTGGAGCAGTCAAGACATACAACTTTATGGCTAGTAACATGGTTCTTAGGTTTCAGTTGTCACCCTAGTTTAAAAGGATTTAGGATTTAGAAAGTCTTAGGGATAACACTGGTCTGGACACAAAGGCTGTGTAAATTTAACAGTGTTTAGGCAGAGACCCAAGCAGGTGAAGTGTACCATTGACACTATTAAACAATCTGAATTGTCCTTGGCAACCTTTGGGTATCATTTACCTTAGAGTCTCCTAAATAACAGCAAGGCAGAGCTCAAGAATTAGCCCAGACCAGGACTAATGGGTAGTTTGGAGGTGGCCACATGTTGAAGGTTTGGAGAGTTTAATAGTGGGCATATAGTAAGACTATTTGAGTGAATATCAGGGCTGGAGGACAGTCCTTGGAAAGTCCTTAGTTGAGATGCAATTAAGGGGATGACAAACATCTCATTTTATCTAACTTCGAGGCTTTTTCAGATGGGGATCCTTTCCCTTGGGGGGTGCTTGGCACTGTGAATTGATAGTGGAGAGAGCCTAGGTGGTTTGCTTAGACTTTGCCACTTGTCTTCAAGGTTAATGATAGAGGAGGCAAGTGATACCTCATGTAGGATTCCTTGGGTCATCTTGCATAAATCCTTTAGCCTTTACACTGTTCATTTTCCCCAATTAAAGAAAAGAGATAATATCTGGCAGACTTTGCAAATGTCTGGATCAAAAGTGCTGTAAACGGAGGCTTTGCTACGGGTGTCATTGCTGCCGTTTTTAATGGTTTGGTTTTTTAAAGCTCACGGTCCTGGTAGATAAAATTAAAGCCTTTCCAGATCTAGTTCATTAGCACTGTATTTACCAGTCCTAAAGAATGCTTTTTCAATGGGGAGAGTATTTTGTCCAAATTCCCTTCAATGGTTCTGAAATCTATATGCAGCCACCTAAAATACGTGGCCTGATTTTTAGAGGACTCAGCATTCACCACTGCTGCTTAAATGAACTGCTGAATCCTTACTGCCATGGGAAATGAGAGCATTTGTTTGGAAGGATTTGCATTGGCTGTTAACTATCAATGAAGCCAGGATTTCTGAAAGACATTAATGATTTTGTGTGCCTGCGTTTGTAAGGTGGGGAATTCGGACAAAGACATGACAAAGGATTTCTGTTTCCAAAAGGTACCGTGCAGTAGCCCTAAGAAAATAAGATCTTTTTAAGGTGTTCCAAGTTAGATGTGCAAAATGAAAGGTCACATTTGAAAATCACTGAAGATACCCACAGGCAATTATCACATACAGAATTCTCTAGTTTTAATTAGCAGAGAATGAATCATTCCATAGAGGTTGTTAAAAACAGAAAAAGAGAAGCAGGGTGGGAGTGAGGGGGGAAATCAAACTAGATTTCAGTAACAGATAAATACTAATTCAGGTCCATGAAATACAATTATTTGAAATCATACCCAAAGTGAATGACAACACCACAATGGAATTTGGTTTTGTGTAATTTGTATAATGCTTTTCAAGCTTAAGGTAATCAGAAGCCTCTTTTTTTTTTTTTTTNAATACATGAACTGCATACTTAACTATCATTGAATATTGTAAAAAATATTTATGGATTTATCTGGCAGTTAACAACATGGCTTATAGCAATTAATATTTTTTATTTACAGAACTCAGTGCTGATAATGGACAACTAATAGGCATGCTTAATTGGCTTTTAACTACTGGTATCTTGTTATAGTATTTTCCTCTTTGCCCAATGGCAGCAACATTCCTGAGGATTTCAATGTGAGTTTAATATGTTGCTGATTTTTAATTACATTTTTATTGCTTATGCAAATGTATGCTCATTTGTGTGGCAAGCCAGGGGTCAGTAACAAGGACGGTTCTGGCACGTTTCTCAATTAAGTGCCTGCACTCAGCAGTGCTGAGGCTTCTTCCTGTTCATTTTTCCTCAATGTGGAAGAATTTCTCCAACTCCTTGCAGAAAGTACCCAAATAGCAGAAGAGTTCAAGTCAGGAATGCATACATCCTGACTGGTGGATGGTGATGCAAGCTTTGACTGAATTATCACAGTAAAAATCGTTCTCTTTGCAGGCAGCAGCCTGCAAGGCTGGCATCACCTTGATTTACCAGCTTGTGTTTATGAACTCACCTGGCTATTGCTGGCAGATGAAAAAATGTTGGCCAGGCAGAGGTGGAAATTGCCATTGAGATCTGTTCTCAGAGCTGAAGGAGTTGACACTATTAGCTTATGATCTATTTCTCTCTCCTCTTTCACTGTTTTCTTGCAAATAAAAATCTCAGTAGCAAGGGCAAAACCAAAACAAACAACTGCACAGAGTACCAGTTTGGCCATTATTGCAAAGCAATCCCCTTTTTAAATAAGTAGCCATTGGAGGCTGAGATATGTCTCCAGAGACTTTTGAAACAACTCAAAAGCTTGGTCATAGAGACAGAAAGGAGAGAGAACGGAAGTTTAATATGAAACTGGGCAGATATTTGGGAAGCTGAGTCGGGGAGCTTCATGGCCAAAAGAAGAGTCAGGTGGAATAGTCATGTTGTCCCAACAGACTCACACTCCCTGAAGTTTGTTCCTGAGAACTGGATAGTCAAAAAGTCCTCGGAGGGATCCATCAATGGTGACTTTATTAGTCCTAAGCAATTGAAGGAAAAGATGACTTGTTCTTGTGTCAGTAGATGGCACTGTTTCTATGAACTACTGACAAACACACCCAAAAATGCAGCTGTATCCTTCATATAGTCTACACAGGGAGAAAACGAAACAAAATAAACCAAAAAAACCCAAACCACGCCCTCCAAGCAAAAAAATCAATAGTGAAATAACATTTTTAAAATTACAAAACCTGTACCTCAAAGTCTGAAAATGCTGGAACTAATCTAAGGTTGCTCATTATAGTTTACCCTACCCTTGCAGTCTGCATGCAGCATGATATGGTCTTCACTTATATACTCATGTTTTCCATTTCCAAAGGACCTCTGACTCAATTAATGCAATGAATAGAGTTTATCTGAGGATAAGACAACTGTATGGGGCAAAGAAGAATATCTTTTATCCAAGTTTCATTGGTCTTACATGTTAAGGAACAGATCAAGGCACTGCCTTCTATCTGAGAAAGGAATCTGTAGTTGTTCCCTGAGTTGCACATGAAGAGTGACCTTGTTGCATCCAGGCAGAGCTGGATGTAGCGTGTTCATGCAGTCGCTATTCACCTGGTTACCTAGCCACACTGATGAACATCTGTAAACATCTGGAAATATCCAGACAACCAAACTCCTGAAATGCCCCCTGGGCAAAATTTCTGCACAGGGCAAAAATGAACTTATGTGCCTGCAATCAAATCTGTCATGCACCTCCCTGGTCCATTATGCATTGACTGCAGTGATAATGCACCAGCCTCTGCCACTTGTACTAGCAGATGGATGGAGCTCATTGCCAGCCATGAGAAACAGCACACAAGTGAGGTGAGATACTTTCACAAATCTGGCCAAAGAAAAAAAAGACAGCACTGGACTATTCGGGGTCCCTTCTAATCTATGAAGGTCAAGAGGTCTCCATGGTTGAAAATTCTCCTGCTTAATCCTATGAGTTTCATTTGCTTCTGCCCCCACCTAATTTTTCACTCCTAGACTTTCCATTCTTCAGTTTCAGCATTGCTTGGACAGGTTTCTTAGCTGAATCCTTGTCTTCTTTCTTAACTAGTCCTGACCCCTACCTCCTGGCCCAGTTCTTTGTCTCTCACACATTTCCCTGCTCAATCCAAACCCTCATTTCCATATTAATGCTTAATCTGTCCCTTTGCTTGTTCTGTTTTATTCCTTCTCATTCAGTTTTCTCAGTTTTTCATTCCCCTATGTCCCCAGTGTTCCTCATCATTTTATGTAACTGTCTAGAGCCCTTCTGTCCTACCAGGCTCTGTTTTACCCCAAAACTGTAGCTCTTGATGAACCTGTTATTTGCAACTCAACCTTTCCAAAACTGGCTCCACTTCCAGTCTGCCCCAGCCTCATCTATCCACCCAGCTAAACATCCCCTTCAACATCAACCCCAGTCTGATATTCTCCAGCCCTCTTCTTCGTGCATCAGCAAATTCTGTTTTAATCTACTGTTGTCTCTAATCAGTTTTATTCTTCCCAGTCTATCTCCTTGTTTATTTTACACTTACATCAAAAAGTTTCCTCCTTTCTGTGTCTTTTCCCCATTATTTCATGGGAGTATGAAAGGGTGGATGTCAAGAGAACATGAGAAGCATGGTCATTGGTGTTCTTGATACCAGACGTTCTGCAGTAGTGGGAATGTGAAAAGAAACCTTGAAGTGTCACATTCAGATAAGTCCAGCCACTCTCTAGTGATCCTGGATGAACCATTAAATCAAAACCAGGACAGAATATGTAAAGACTGTAGAGTTAAACTAACTGAGAAAAGGTTCTTCAGAGCATTTTCAAATAACGGGGTTTTTTTTCTGTTCACATGGGCGACATAACATCATGTGATGGTATTTTACTGTTTCAGAGAAACAGAGGCTTTTCTTGACATGAACGACTGTGTTAGAAATACATGAACAGTTATTTAAAAATTTTCTAGAAATATTGAAGGTAGATGTGATGCAAGAGAAATGTTTGCCAAAGGAGAAAGTTAGACAAAGTTACCAGCAACCTAAAATACAACTTTAAACTTTAATTTCCCATATATTAACAATCTTAACAATTTCTTATGAGAATTTGATATGCAAAAGAAAGTAGCACAATCAGGGATGTTGAGAGGATAGATAGAAGGATGTTCTGCCCTCCCAGAAACAGTTCTCATTCTGCCTCCTGTAAGGAGCAGACTTACTTCAAACTCAACATTTCAACCTCTAAGGTGTCTCATTGGAAATGTCTCTTTGCTTTAACCTGCGCAGTGAAAAGAAATGGGAAAGAAATGAATCACATCAACTGCTGGTTTCCAACTCTGTGACATTCAGTGCTTGTCAGAGACAACATTTTTCTAAAGAATATATCAATCACTGGCATCTACTTTCTACTTTCTTGACTTGCTTTTAGGTGCCGTCAGCCCCCCCAAGGAGGTGTTTCTCTGTAGAGCCACTAATACTACTCTGGAGTGATCCAAACTGTTCTTTGCATTTTGGCTGCTGAGAGATCACCTTTGCAAGTCTGTGGGAAAGCTGTCACACCACTCTGCTATTGGCCTTTGTCTGACGGATGTAGTGAAAATATTGACAGAAAAAAGAAAGTAAAGACAAGAAAAAAAGTACCTGGCTGATAACTTTGAAAGTGAATTCCTTTATTTGTTGTCAGAACAGGAGCAAAATCAAAGTGACACCACACAGATTTGTTTCATCTGTGCTAAGAGAGGATGCCTTCAGGCTCAGCGGACCCCTGGGAGACCCTGAATCCCATCTGCATGACATGATCAGAAGCCACCACAGAAAACATCAGAATGAAATTATCATCCTGATGACATTTCCTAGAAACAGGGCAGTTTTGACTGTAGCAGAGATTGAGCACAATCTGGGGAATTTATGTTTGCCTGCTTTCACACGTGTCACAGATGGAGTGATGCACCTCGTTTGTAGGGAGAAGCAGCAATACATTTATTGATGTAAAACAGGGATTTAACAAAGTTTGATGGTAAATGCAACAGTGGCATGTGAGATGGCAAGGCATACTTGGTTACTTACTGCATAGAGGACAGGGTCAGACAGAACAGTCAGGGACACCCTTCTGTTGAGTCATGAGATTCAGAAAGCCCCCTCTGGCTTTCTAAACTCCTTCTCAGAGAGGAGTCTAGATGAGTCTGGATCCAATCTAGTCCTAGACTTGGTCAACAGTGTATGTCCAAAGGATTATATATGTGCAATAAATGCTTTATATCACTTAGCTAAGATTTCGAAGTTCAGCATACTATTGGTCACTTATTGAGGATCTGTTGTAGCAAGGAATCTCTCAACCTTGAGAAGAAACCTTGAAGGCATCCCTACTCAAGGGGAGATGCTGGCATGCAGCCTGCTGCTGTTCAAGAGAGTTCCAAGGGCTCTTGGGCTGTTCACTATTTATGAGGGTAAGATGATGGACCTATAGTCATATTTGCATATTGAGCACAGAACCAGCACTGCCCAAGTTAGCCCTTGGCTATTGTGTTGTTATCGATCTCCCTGAAACCACATTGAGTCCTGGATGCCTCCATCAAGACTACATGCATCCTTTATGACCACCACGGGTGGTTATTGCTTGGGCAGGGTTACGGGAGACAGGTTGGTGCCTGGAAAGGAAGGAGCAAACCGTCTCAACATGAGGCTCCAGCTCTGGCATTTGTTTCCTCCACTAAACTCCAGCGAAGTTGTTGCTGACACCTAGCTAAAAAGTATGTGATTAATCTGTGGTCCAAGGGGCTACTAGAAACCAGTGGTGATCTGTATTTATCTGAGGCCAAATCTGCTTGCAAAAAAACCCTCAAATCTTCATATTTTGTACATGCTATGCTCTAAATAATTGGGAAAATGAACTTCCATAAAATCTTCCTTTAAACACTGCTTGAAAGTATTCTGGTGTTTAAATAAGTCGTCCAGTAGTAGTGTAATAAAAAGAAAACCCTTTGGGATCATTGTAGTTGAATATTACAGTAGTCTTTTTTATGTTTTTTAATGACAGGCTGAAAAAAAGAAATGCTCCCTACTTTCCACCTTGCAAAGCACTTTGGAGTCTGCGGATTTACAGAGCTATTGCAGGGCTGAGTATTACTGTTATCACTGTGGATTGCTACCAGGGAAAATATTGTGGAACTGATCTTTTTTTAATGATATTGTACTCAATTACTACTTATTCTAGTCTTTCTCCTTGCTGTGTTTCTATTTCTGTATTTTTTTTAAAAGAAGGTGGGGGTCTAGGGAAAGGGAGAGGCATTTTCCCTGGTAAATCAATTAACTTCTCCAATCCAGCAAACTGTGAAAAAATACAATAACTCTCTTTAAATGTTCCATTAGGGCCCAGTAACAGCTCATTAGATTATACAAGGTATGTGTAATTGCCCAGAAAAGATGCACTACCTTCCTGCAATGCTTAATTTAATCTCTACTCTTTACATACAACTATAACCACTCACTAAACAAGATTCATGGCCTCATGCCCAATGGTATGTGTGTATAAGCGTGTGTTTTAAACATAAGAATGTGTTTAAAAGTCAAAACTGGCATGGCTTTATTTCCAGCTGCTTGCTATAATCTTAGAAAACAAGGCTGTGAAGGACAGGCATTGTCCATGCAGAACATTTTCAAGTTGATTGGAAATCCCTCACTATATTTTGTCTTTGAGATACTTGAGATACTTGTTGTACATATAATATTACTGTTAGATTTCTATGCACAAGACGTCATTTTTGTTTTCTCTTAGCTACCACAGTAGAAGATGCAGAGACTGGTTTTCCACAAAGCCTTGTCTTTTCCCCTTTCTGGGTGCTTCCTTTTAATATTAAAATATTAGATACCAAATACCCCTGCCCTCCCCTCCAGTACAGAAATTAGATCCCCATGACCAGCTCTGCCTCTGTTCACCTCTGCATAGCTGAGTGCCTGAGCGCCCCAGAGTCCTTAGCAGAAAGGCAGTTCACACTTCCATGCTTGGTAGTTACTAAACCTTCTAAACCTTGATTTCATCTCAAAGGAATCATTGGGACAAATTCTGGTTTTCCCATAATAAGAACTCTTTCTTCATCTTCAGGTAAATCAGGACAACAGGCAGGAGGGTTTTTTTTGTTTTTTTTTTTACTTTCCTGCAAATATTTCTGACAGACACAGTATGGCAAAAAAGAGGTGAAATACCGAAGACTGGCGCTTCCACTGATATCTCACGAACAGACAAAACATGAGATACAAGGAAAAATTTCCTGGAAACCTGTTGCTTCTTGAGCCCAGACTTTGCTTTGAGGATCTAGAATATCCAAATGCTGCAGATAGGAGGGATTATCTGGTCTGGCATTCAACCTGGGCTACTGACACCAGCACTCATTGCATTACTAAAACCTTCTGTGTTTTTGAAGAATTGATGCCTAAAATACATAGTTCATCAGCACAATGCAGTGTTTTCATGGACAGTAGGGATCTTTCTGGTATGCTAACTCAGTATCACAAAATATCTCTGGTCTATTGTTGGGTGAGAGTCTTGTTCCTAGAAATCTGACACGAAATCCTGCTTTTCTATGATCAATGAGATAAATGCAAGGAGAAAGAACTAAAGCTTAGGAACCTCCACCAGCAAGAGCTAGATGTTGAAATACATATTTTTTTTAAGTAAGCATATTTTACTAAAAAATAAACATGTTTTCCATGTTTCTTTTGTATTTTCTGATAAATAGAAAAAAAATAATTTTTTCATAAAATCTCCTCAGCAAAATTTTGAATGGCCAGAGCTCCAAGCCAATGCAACAAGGTGGTAGGGATACAACATTGTTTCCAGTGCCAGCTTTCTGAAAAGTGTCTCCTCTGATGTTGTTTCATTCCATGTTTTCCCCTTACTGATACAAGACTTTTTCTTTTTGTGCCAGCCTGCACAGCCCATCAATCCTTATTTGTAGCTATCATGATTTCCAGACTATTGGTTTATAACAAACAAATAGAGGTTTCAAGTTCTCCCTGATGCAGAGTCTGTTGGACAGTCATTGATTTTGCTGGGATTAAGGATGTTAAAATGGCACTGGGGCAGAAAATACAGTACTTTCTAAAGTGACATGGTAGGCATGTATCAGCCATACAAATGGAGAAGGGAAATTAAAACAGGCCAGAGAGTATTGTTTTACTCTCTGCAAAAACAATTCTGCAGAAGCTTAAAGCCTTCCTACAATTTATCATGTAGTGATGGAGCTACCATGAAATGCTTCTTCTAGAATGCTGAGATTTGCTAAAACAAAGCTGGGCACCTGGACAGTAATACACACTCCAGTTGTATTAAGTCAAAATGGAGTCCTCTTGCACCTGGAGTAAAATGAACCCTTTCTCACACCCCAGCTGTGAATACATTCAGATACTTCTGACATTTTAATTTACAGACTCTATATTGAGAGGTAAAACAAGAAGAAGGCTGACTTCTAGACTCTTATTCTGTGTAGGCACCTCAAAAATTTCATATAGTTCAGTGAATACACATTTTGAATTCACTAGTCAAGCTGAAAATATAGGAAAAGGGGGAACTATATTGAAATGGACCCATGAAATGAAAAGGCTTTGCTGTTAAATAGTCCAACAAAATGAGCTTTCTGGTTTCACAAAACCTTTTTGTTTGAATCCAATAGAAGCATCTGGGTTTGGTATTGCTTTAGAGTTGATAAGTCTTTAAGTAATTTTTGGAAGGAAAAACAATTTCAGAAGTAAATTACTGAAGAACTTTATTATGAAAGTTCTTTCCTTCCTGCCTTCATGTCGTCTTCTCTTCCTCTTCTTTCACTTTTTCTCTCTTTCCTTTGCTCTTTATCTTAATTACTAAAATTTAAGATTAGCACAGAACTTTACATCCAAACTAATATGCAACAACAACAAAGAATGCTCTGTGTTATTATGTAGAAGATAATGTACAAATTCACAAGCAAAAAAAACCAAGAAAAAAAGAGTTGGTAAAATTCACATAGGATAAAGCAGGGTTGCTCAGTTCTTCCCAGTTCCAGGTTCATGTTTTCCTGCTTTTCTTTTCACCCTTTTTATGTAACACAATAACAACACTGAAACCAGTGAACTGCAGTGTAATTTTGGAAATCAGTCTTTACATGTCTGTTGAGCTAAACTCCTGAAGGCTACACAAGAAGACATAGATGTCAGACACTTCTACACGGGAAGTGCTTCTGTAATTCATTCCAATTCTCTTTGGGAGTTATTTGTGCCTAAGAAGTCATCAGAGGCTATCAGAGAATTTCTACAAGTACCCTTATGGTGGTCTGCTATATGACCACCTGTCTCCTAGGATGAAGCATCCATGAATACCTGATGAAGCATTATATAGAGACCTGACCTAATAAGAATTTGAAATTCAGGTAATATAAGCAGTGAGATAAAGGAGGTTTGTGTGGTTTGGTTTGTGGTGGGTTGGTTTTTTGGTTTTTTTTTCCCCCCCAGATGTGATGGCTTTACAGGGCTTACTAACAGAAATGCAGCATCCATAAAGTGCATTTGCACATCTCTCTCCCTTGCAATGTTGGCCCTGGAGACAGTGAAGTAGAACCAACTCTGATTTCTTTGAACAGTGGAGATATAAATCCATTCAGGAAAGCACCACTCTTCCATTCCACATTTAAAGCCAGTAGAATCAGGCAAATGCCTAATTGGTAAGTTATTGAATGAATGCCATGACAAATAATAGGATTGTTTTGTTTTGTCTTATAATTGAGTTATTAATTAATATAATAATGTAAGTGTTTTTCCTAAGACATGAATAGGTACGACTCTACTAGTATAAACTGATCTAACTCCCACATAACCTCTTTGAAAAGCCAAGGTTACTCTGCCCAGGCCATATAGTTCTTGTCATTTTGATACTGGTTTCCAAAATTGTTCTTAACTCATGATCCTGGACAAATACAAATCTAGTATCCTGCAATGGATGTTATCAGTGTTGCTTCACTCCAGCCCAAGTCTCATGAAAAGTAATCAAGCACAGCAATGGAGAGATTGTTCTCTGTAAGACAAGTGGCAAGCAATCTCTGAACCAAACTTATATTTCCATGCTTGGTATAAAAACACAATGATAAAAAAAATAATAAATATTGGGACCATAGTGGTGGCAAATTGAACAGGATTAGAAATTAAGTGGTGGTGAGAAATGGGAACTGACACAATCAAAATTAAACTTTAAATATGGTTTTATTCACTGCAGGAGGTGTTTGGACCCAAATCACTTCTTTCATCTTAGCTGACATCACCCTCCCTCTGAAAAATGAGAGTGGTATTTTCCAACTCTGTAGGAGCATAAAAATGCAAAGGTATATGCGTGTAGCAGAAAGTTTAACATCTGTGTGTGGCTAAAGTCTTCTATAACACCTCAGTATCTTTAATATTCACCAAACTGTGAAGAAGCAATGTTTTTTAGGTCATCTTTTTTGTTTTTTTCTTTGCCGAAAACAAAGCCACAAACCTGCTGATGACTTGGAACATTATGTGACCTAGGATGAATGGACAGATGAACAAAGTATCTTACGGGAGCAGTTTTAACAATTACTAAAACTTGTAACAATTTTTTCATAATAAGCCCTATAATCTACTACTAATAATACTAATACAAGCACTTACGGTAGTAATAACCCAAATTTAATAACAAGGCAGCAATAGCAGTTTGCTCTGTGTATGTGCTCAAACCACTTTACATACATTATAAAGTCATGGATCATTTGAGAGCGCCTCAGGGAAAATAATGTGGTAAATGTTGTATAAGTATTATCTCGAAGTATTGAGCCTGTTTGGTATGAGCTGATGCCACTTTCAGCTCATATTCCAACTTAACTGGTAAAAAATACAAGAGCAGGGAATTTTAAGTGGGACTTGCGTGAGTTTGACCGGGTGTGCATTTGCAATTTGCACACGTAATTAGGGAGCAGAAATGCCACAAGTGACCCTTGTCTCATCAGAAATTCAGACAGCATGATGTTGAATGTGAAACCCTTGCAGTATTACTCCCCAATGAGCCAAATAACATATTACAAATCCTACTAAAGTACCTTGTTCCAAATATAGAATACCTTTGAGAAAATTAAATCACCATTTGTGATGAGAAGAAAGAAAAAAACCACAAATCTAAACATCAAATAAACCCCTTCATTTGTTTGGTGTAGGTAACCTGTTGCACAGGTGGGGGAGCTCAGGTACAATTGAGGAGACAGCAGGATTTCCAGGGCTGTGCTTAGGTGACAACCCAAAAGGGACATCCACTGAGGACACCCTAAGAAATAAAAAATTATCCTTTTAGCATTGGTGGTGAGCAAGGAGTTAAATCTCTAAGTTGTTTCAAGAATGCAGCCCAGGTCTCCCAGCCCTTCACTCAGTACATCAATCACAAGGAATAGATACTTAAGTCAGTCCAATTATTTCCATTCATGTCCTTGAGCTTAATTAAGATCTGAGTTATGACTTTATGTATTGTATTCTCTGTGGGCGAACATTTAAACAATCAAGACTGGGTGAGGAGAGTAAAGAGATGTCATCAGGAGAGTGGAGACTAGTTTGCAGTGCCTGAAGAGTGGTCTTATCAGTAGGCTACAACACTGAGTCTACAGTACACTGGCTACTTCGTACTGGACAAATTCCTCCAGAGACAGGGACTGAAGAGGAAGAAAACACAGCATTTCCCATCTTGGCTGTTAACTGCCCTACTGGAGTGGGTGGTGTGGATTTTAAGTCCATGGAGTAATAAGAGAGCTCAGACAGGAGGCTAGGGGAGTGCTCTGGCACAAAGCTGACCTAGCAGCAGCTATTTTGCGTTTGAGTGTATTTTAAAAATAAGGCAGTCATCAATACATTTAGTGAGGGACGTGGTCCTTACTGTGTCTTGTTTGTGCTCTGAGAAATTTATGAGATTTGCAAGTCCTACTTTAGATCTCACCCTTTCCCTTCCAACTCATCTCCGTGTGTAATCTTTTCCTCTACCTCCTAAACTGAGAAGGGCAACACTATTTCACTTTCTATTCCCTTTCATTTTGTTTTCATATTTACACTTTGAGGATGGCCATAGTAAAGTAAACCTTCTCACCGAAGAGATCGATCCACAGTCTCATCTGATGTAAACTGGTGTATCTTTAGAGACTGTCTTCTTAATGACTTCAAAGGCCATCAGGCACAGAGGAGCAGGTTGTCCTGTACTGTAGATGAGACCATGAAGAACATGGCCTTCAGAGAGGGCAGTGAGGCTTTGTCATGATGTGGACATGGAGAGAGTCAACTCCTAGAAGCTGTGGTTCAATGAACAAAGCAAAAAGGATGAAATCGAGTTAACTCATTTAGGAGACGCTCTGTGACTATTTTTTTACTATTAAAATAGAAGGATAGTACAGCATACATTTTGGGGTAAAGAACAACCCTAGGCACTAGTTGTTGCCACCACAAGACACCTGAGTCCAACATCAGTGAACGTTGTGTCTAGGAAGAGCAAAAGCACGGTCATTAGTAGGGCACTGTTCAGCTTGTTCCCCTTCTAGGCAAACTATTTGAACAAGGAGTTATTTCTGGAGTAAGGTTCTGATTGTTTGGGCTCGCTCTCTCCACAGTTTGGACCAAGTCCTCATTTTAGTTTCTTCTTGCATGTAGAGGATAAGCTTAAATTTGTGAATGGAGCTGTGACTCGCTGACTGTTTTCACACTATTAATATTCTAATTTAACTAAACCTTGTGTTTTCTGAGTGACTGAAAAGATGGTCTTTTTCCAGTCTATCCATGTCTTACTCTCATATGCTAGCAAAGATGAATGTATTTTTTGTACTGTAGTAACCTTAAGAGAACACCCTGAAATTAGCTTAAGGTGCCAACAACTTCATCCTTATCTGGAGCGGAATTCAGGTGCCTAGAGAGAAATGTCTAGAGGCAATTTAAAAGGCCTCAGTTATTTGAGGTGTCTGCTAGTAGAGGTAGTATGAAAACTGCAGGAGACCTGTGCTGCATTGAGTTAGCAAACAGATGTCAGGCAGGATACACTGATACATGTCAAATGGCAGCAGAAACCAGTGTTGAGGTACTCAAGTTTCTTCCCTGGAGGAACAGAGCCACAGAATATAAATTTCTAGTTACCTAAATGAAAATAGAAATTAGACTAGTATTTCCAGTAAAACACGGGAATTATTTCTGTGGCAGTGTATTGCTCTGTGTGATCCGTGTGAGTCACAGAGGTCATACATTTAATGAATCCCACAACTTTGCTATTTAGGATACTCATTGGAAAGGTGGCTAAAGCAAAATGCTGGGGAACAGCAACTGAAAACCAAGTACCAACTGCAAGGGTGACCAGAGATTCTTGATCTGTTTTTCTTTCTACGCACGATGAAGTCTTCCTATTTTGGTGCAATTAAATATCTGGTATTTGATTTCATTAAAGTTGACTTGATACAGATACTGCCTTCAGAGCCTGGCATGCCACCTTGTGATCTCTGATGTCAGCTCTGCTCTCAAACTTTCTATGGCTTTGGTTGCAGGGTGATAATCTGTAGCCACTATATGATCAATGGCCTTTTCTTTCATCAGGTAGGAACATAGTGACTAGGTAGTGAAACACTTGTCTATCGTTTTAAGAGGAGCTAGCAATGGAAACAAGACTGCATAGGGTTGTCAGGGAGCAGTGTAGTTAGTGGAAGCGGTTCTCCCATAGGATTTCTGTTTTTGTTTTTGGTTTGGGGTTTTTTGGGGTTTTTTTTGTTTGTTTTTGTTTTACTGTTGCAGAAACCTTTTGCAAGACAAAGTGAAAACATCTAGAAACAAAGAGCGGGAGCATTTCTGGAAATGCCACAGCCACTTAGGATGACAAGGTCAGGCTGTATGTGCTCCCTTTCTTCTGCTTGTGCTCTGATCTAATCAGCTGAATCTAAGCAAGGGGAAGGAAAACATCCCTGCCACAAACGCTCGATCTTTAAACTCCTCCATTTTCTCTCAGCCGGCAAAGAATGCTATCTGAACTGATAAGGACTTTTCCAGCTGCCAGGATTCATGTTGTCATTGCTAGGCCTCAGTTTTCTTTGGCCTCATGTTGGGGGGAGAGAGAAGAAAAGGGAACAATTAATGGAAATACGTTGTAGATATGGAACACCCCATGGGAACCCTCAGTGCCTGATTTACAATTTTGTTTACCAAGGGTCAGAAGATATTGAGGTTTCTGTTCAGGTCATGATAAAAAGGGTCTTGCTCAGATTTTCACCCCTGTAAAGCAGATTTATCATCAGAGCCTCAGGTCTAGCCATTAGAGGTGTCCTTGATTCATATTGTTTCAAGGCCTGGTTCATGGAAGTTTTTGTCCTAGTGATGTGGAGTGGAGTTGATATATTCTTCATTCCATGTCCAGCAGAAGTGGGGTTGCACTGTTTTCCTGGGGAGACCACAGTGAACTCCTGGCCTGGCACTTACTATCTTGGCTTAGTCATAACTGGAATAAAAGAAATACATTCCTGGTTGAACACGTCATTTACAACATTTAGCAAGAGTCCATTTGTATAGGGTCCATATGTAAATAGGAGATGAAGTCTCAGATGTATTCCTCTTTCTTCAGACAAGCGTTGATCGTATCATGTCACATCCTTTAAAACCCCAGCATGCAGCATCATTAGCATAGTTTTGTGTGTGTGTTTAGAGGGGGAAGAAACCACCAATATTTTGATTAACAAGCTTCACAAGGTTGAGGATGCACATGTATTTTCCTTGTTCCCTCTCAGGTCTTGGTCCCCTCACCATAGATACTGCCTGTATATGAGTTCACTCCTGGGTTATCCTTTGTAGTAAACAAACTAGTTTTCCCCAGAAGAAGAGCCTGCACTGCTTGGGGGAATAGGGAACTCTAGGGACCCTTTCCTATAGGCAGTATGGTAAAGAGTGCGTCAGTTGTTACTACTAATGATTCGTGCAGTCCTCCAAAACCAATCAAACTACCTGTTGGTGTCCCAAATACTCAACAGATGCCTTCATGCTTTGATCTAGGGCATATACTGTATACTTTTTGTGTCATGCTATAATAATATCTCTCTGGAGGGTTGTGACAATACCTCACGCTATTTCAGGCACTTCAAATAGGAAAACCACACAAAATGACCATTTTTACAATACCAAAAGGGAGGACTACTTGAAGCTTAGAGGAGACAGTTGTCTGCATGTCCAGGATTTATTGTATTAGGAGAGAACCCAAAACCTGTCATGGTGTATAGTGATCGAAAGCCACATTTTACCAAGCTTCATTAGTGAGCTCACCTAAACAGGAGAAACTGAGAGAAATCGCTAATGCTGATGTTGATGAGCATCTATGTGGAAGAGTCCTCTGGTGTGCTATGTGTACTGCTTGCCCTATAGTAAAGAATGAGAAGACCTAGCCCACAGGAACTTTGTGATTACAGACAATGACAGACACAGAAACAGCCTCATGAACAACAGAGTTGAATGTCCCAGGAAGACCCAGAAATGCTGGATCTGAATGTTGGAGCACCATCTAGTGAACGAGGGAGCTCACTCTTACTGTGTGTTGGTGTATCACTTAGCAGAAGAGACAAACACGTAGACAATGCTCTATGCGTTTTTGTTCTCTGCTGATTGTCATGTTTGTGATAATTTTTTCCAAGATGTAAATATTCAAGAATAAGAGATTGTCTTCATGATCATTCCTCTGGATAATTGAACAACTTAAATTATCCCCTTTTCTTGCGCTATAGAAAATACTAGGGAACATTATCTACACTCTGACAACAGCAGGTGGCAATGAGGTCCAAAGGTAAATGGAGAGCTGTTGGAAGAAAACCAATTAAAGTCTAATAGTGAATGTAGGAGCTCACATATAAATCTCAAAATAGCGCTTGCTGAAAGGAAAGGCGCCTTTCTACTCATGAAGAATTCCTCTGTAGCTCTTAGATGATCATATTCTATAATTTCCTGAGAAATGCTAATATATGGGGTTTTGTCCTTTTTGGCCTTACCTCAGAGAATAGAATTATTAGTTATTCTATTTAGGTTAGAAAAGACCTCTGGAAGTGAACTAGGCTAACACCTTTTCAAAGTATGGGCAACTTTGAAGTTACACTACATCGAAGTGGGTTCATCCAGTGAATCTTTTAAAAATACCTCTAAGTCAGTCTGTACCTGAAGAAGAAACGTGCAGGTACTAACATCCTGATTATGGGCTCTTGTTGGCAGGGCTTTCCACTTAACACAGGGAAGCCAGCAAGTTATGTTAAGGAGGTCACCAGAATTATTCATGGAGAGCAAAGTTGGGAAATAGCAATAGAGAGTTGCTCTAAAGGAGTCTCTTCTTCACAATTAATTTATGAATACCCTGTCCTGTCAGAGACAAACTCCTTAATGAAAGGTGACAACATAGCACCTAAACCACTGGAGCAAGAGGTAGGGCAGATGGCAAGTTTGGAAGCAAGTAGGAAGCAACTGAGCAGCAGAAAAGTGAGCTTTACAGCCTGTTCCAAAGCATGGGAATCTGAGAAATTTTGGTTCAGGAAAATGTGGCTCAGTGGAGTGAAGAATATCAGAAATGCCAAGATCATAGAATCATACAATGGTTAGAATTGGAAGGGAGCTTAAAGATCATCTAGTTCCAAACCCCCTGCCATGGCCAGGGATACCTTCTGCCAGACTAAGTTGCTCAAGATGATGAAGAAAGAGCTCTAGTACAAGCAGGTGTGTGATTCATCTCTTCAGGGGTGAGATTCATCTGGTTTAATGAAGGTCCTGATAGCACAGACTTGAACGACTCACCTTGGGCTTCCTTTAGAGTCAATAAGAGTCGAGTTAATAGGGTAAAGGGAGTTTAGGACACCATTTTTGTCACCTGATGGCCACCAAATAACACTACACTTGGTCAGCTGAAATGAAGCCTAAATAACACAGCTTCTACCACCAATATCAGTACTGAATTATAATGGATAGCTGGACAACTCAGAGACAGACATCTATACTGTGAACTAATAAAATGGTTTTTACACGGTTAATATTATTTCATTTAGACTATCAATGGATAAATATCAAGAAATTTCTTGATCTGTGTGTAAGTTGTGCTGCCTTTCTCTACATGACAAAATTTCAAGAGAAGAAAAGGTCTATTTTATATATATGAGGGAGGTGCTACGAGAAAAGATGAGATGGACTCAGAAGTGAGACTTTCCTTAGGTCACAGACCATAGCAACTGAAAGAAAGAGACACATTGTCAACTTGTGAGTCACGTTTAGTGGGGCAGAGTGGAAAGGAATGTCATTTCCCATGCCATTTGTGTATTTTCAGCTCTCCTCCACCATACTTAAGTTTTCTGCTTGAATAAATCATTTTGGAAGTCCCAACATCAGGAGAGTGATGAATGAGAAGGCAGAATTTGAGTGAAAATGAGCTAATCTCCCCAACACATTAGAATAATAATTCTTTGTCAGGCCTAACATTCAGTGAAAAATGACTCTTGCTAACACATTAGTCTAGAGAGGAGGTTTTGATAATACAGTAGTGTAAAGCTAAGACATTCATCTTTGAATTGAAGGAAAGTGAGAGGATTAGAGGATCACTTAGAATAATTCAGATGCAGTGAAATGCAGTTCATGGCAAGAGCTAACACAATAGCCCCAATCAAATATGATTTAGGCACAGTTAGAAGTAGTACTCTAATTACCGGCAATTGATTTAACTAAAGAGTTTCCTGCAACTCTGTTACAGAGTGAAAAAAGGGATTCTTAATTTTTTATTTTGTTTTATTTTACAATGACAACCATACTTTTCCAGTGGTTTCTTGGTGCCAAGTAAGAGAACTAGTGGTTCAACTGGGAAGTTTTAAAGAATAAATCAAAACCATTTTGCCATCAGTAACCTTCAGGCTCAGAAATGTGTTTCCTAGAAAGTGGTTTGGGATTGTACGCAAACAAGTGTGTCCATAAATGCCAAATCAATGAGTGTTAGAAAGAAGAAGATAAATGGGGTACCCTGCCTGGTTTTAGCCACTTCAGAACTGTTTTCTTCAGGTAATGCAGCATCATAAAACCAGGTTAGGTATTGTGACAACTTCCCAGAGGCTAAGTGATTTGAGTGGGGAGTTTGTCATTGCTGACACAAAGTGCCCTGAGTTGTAGGAATTCCCCCAGGTAATATAAAATATCTGCAGAGAGACAGGCAAGAAGACTGGAGACCTAATTGTCCTCATGTGTACATAATTTTATACTAACATGTCTTCCTTAATTTATGGGAGCCAAGCTGATGCTATCACTGTGAAGAAAACAGGGAGTCTTTCAGAAAAAGCACAAGTAACAGAGAGATATGATACTTTCACCTCCATCCCATAGCACCTAAATCCATGGCATATATACTCTGGGTGCCTAGAAATAAATTATGCCCTTTGCAATCTTGAGTCTAGGTGCATTCAAACTTCAGAAAACTAAGCAACATGTTAAAGTAACTTTTATTTTTACCCCTAGATCTGCCAGTAGCTGATGTAAATAACCTGACAATACTTCAGATAGAAGCACCAGTTTTGAATACTTGTAGCATTAGTCGAAACAACTTGGTACTGAGCTTCTGAGATTAAGTGACCTAGGAGATTTTTGCATCTTTATGGTCACAGGGAAGAAATATAGGTTTAATGATGATGCAGTAAAGGAATGACGATGCATAGTGCTTGTTATCATGAAAAATTAGTGACGAAGTGCAGGACAATTAAGAGAAAAACAATGTTCTTCCTGAGAAGTGAACTATGGGAGCCCAACAGTACTTTTACAGAGGTATAAAAAGGTGAGAGGATATGTTATATGTACATCAAATCTATGTGCTAAGAAGCTAGTTTTCAGGATGTGTCTCCCTGAACTTAGTTTTCACCATTATGGCAAATTGTTTGAGTTTTGATGATTTCATCCCTGGCAAAGGCACTTGTCATTGCTCAACTTTCATTCCAGGTTGGACAATTTTTTTTGTTACTGGAAGTAATTAGAGCCAATCGACATTCAAACAGTTGCTTTATCAGAGGTACCCTTCCAAATAATTCAGCTGCCAGAAGCCACATACAAATGGCAATCATTTCGAGGTTTATATTAACCTTAAATGTTTCCTTTTAAATAGGCAGGAGAGTAGCTAGAAGAGGTGGGCACCTCCACTTTGAGCACAAGATGAAGTAAAGTTCAAGATAATTTCTAAATTGTTGTAATCTCATGCCTCAGTGCTTTGAAGGAGCCCTTTAGAGTCAATTTACTCTTTGACCATTGACTAAAATCTAATAACTTTGGCAGCAAATGAGGTGTGAAATGCTGTCAAAAGCACCTCAATAATACCTTGTGTGGTGCTAAACATTTTCATCTCTGTGGTAAGAGTGTGTAGAAAAAGCCACAGCTTATCAGACTTTAGAAATCAACAAGTTTTTGCAGTGAAAGGTATTTACATTGTCAACCATGCCTTAGACTGTGAGTCCAAATCAAGGAAAAATCCTACATGATGATGAACAGATTGATGGACCATCATCAATATTGTATTCTTTGCCCTCCAGAATGATATATGAAGTCTGTGATGAAACAATTACCATACTATGTAAGTGTAGTCTTCTGTTTAACTAAGGACTTTGAAAGAGAATTTAAAAGCTGAGATTAATAACTCAGATTTTTTTTTTTTATTTAGTTTTCATCCAAAGTAAATATTTAAGTGCCTTTTTTTCAAAGGTGATACTAAGTAATGGACTGTCAGTAGCAAAATCCAGGAGTCAGCTGCCCGGTTTTGCTCTATAGCTAAAATTATCTCTTGAGGCTGCAGCTAGCAATGTATGTGTCAGCTTGCATGTAACATGAAGAGGAGATTGATTTTTGTATTCAGGAGTCCTACATTCTTTGTTCAGCTTTTTCCTCAAATTTAACATGTGACTTAGCACATTCTCTCACATACTCAGTTTTCAAAATCTCTGAAACCTGAAGAATAATGCTGCCTATCTGGCAATTTTGCTTTGTGAATGAATTGGGTGATATGTATAAATACAAATGGTTGCAGGCTTTCAGCCAGGTAGTGCTTCAAAATTAAAATTTCCATTATAGTCCTTCAAGTTTAAATATTTTTTAATTGAAAATGAATTTATTTTTTCTATTTTCTTTTCCTTTGAACTGAAATATTCTCTTCTTTCTGAAGAATTAAAATAAAATAAGGCTGAAAATTTACTTCCTTTTCATCTCTTCTCTTCATTTTATATTTCCCCTTCTCTTATACAGGTCATTAATACTTTATACCTCTTTCTGAATTACTATTAGATCTTTGAATGTAAGGCACAATATAAGCATGAAGTACTAGCTCATGTATATTACAATTATAGTATCAGGCAGAACTCAATAAGGCAGAGGGCATATCCGATAATGCCTCATATTCTGTCAGAGTAAGGAAAAAGTACACAATAAAAAAGCCTTGAGGTGACCCATAGGGAAAGTAACAGTTTCTAACAAATCTGGCATTTGTTCCCAGTAGAAAAATAATGAAGTAAAGAGAAAGATGAAGAGAAATTAAAGAAAAAGTTATGTCTTGTAAAATATTTAGAGAGACAAGTTGAATTCATACTGAAGACGATAGGTGCTTTTAACAGGACTAGCGTTTTACTCTTAGTCTTTGGTGTCTATTCAGGTAAGAATAGGAATTACACAATGAACAGAAGCCATATTTCTGCCCCTTTCTCAGCAAAAGCAACACAAGTTTTGCAGCTGAATTTGAAATATAGCTGTTTTTTTCTCCTCTTTGCCTCCATATCTGAATGAATATAAATGGTAGTTTTTGAAAAACACTGAACAATACATTTCTTTTTACATGAACATGATCATATGCATCTATTATGAATTCCTACAGTATGCAGAAGATTCAATTCCCCTATGTAGCTCAGGCATCTTAACTGCGTCCAAAGATTGCAAGGTGATGGGCCAACTGTTCTCAGAAAACCTTACAAAACTGTGAACAACTTTTGCTGTTGGATAAAAAGAAAAACTCTTATCAGCAGTCTTCAAAGAATATACTAAGTGTCATGTATCATGACAGAGAAACGGGTATAACCCAGGTCCAGGAGGTGGTACAAAGCACAAATAGAAAGGAGCGATAGAGTCTTGGGTGAAAAGCAAAGGCAGGTGTCTGTCTTCTCTCAGTAATAAAGTTCTTGGGTATTTTCCCTTGAAAAGACTTCTGGGAAGTGTAAACAGATTCATCACAGCAGCTCAGGAAGAACCAACACCTGTGAGACAGTGGCAAGAAGGCAGTCAAATATCTGTATTTCTTTTCCTCACTGAGTCCTTCTGCACTTCCCACTTATTCTGATGTTATGCCAGTGTTGATTTGGCGAGTGATTTAGTGTGTATGAACACAGAGAATGAGGACTACAGTAACTTCCAAGGGCGCACCCAAATTCCAAAGGCCTTTAGACTCCAGCATTCCTTATTGTCAGTGAAATGTCTGTCTAACTGCCAAGGGTGTAGAGTAGGGTGAGGAGAAATGAGTGAAAGTCTGCAAAAGCTTTCATTGGATGAATAGCTAAGTAGACTGATGGTTTTCAACCAGGACTGAAGGAACAGATGAAAAAAGTCAGTATAAGTACTAGCAGCATGTAGAATCAAATAATGATTTGGGTCCTTTAAGATCATTGAGTCCAACCGTAAACCTAACACTATCAAGTCCTCCACAAAGCCATGTCCCTCAGTGCCACATGTACATTTGGCTTACAATTACGTACAGAAGGTAATTGCAATTTCCTACAGAAGGTAATTGCACAGTAAATGTTCTCTGTAGGAACACAATGGAATCAAATACAATGGGGAGATAGCAAGCAAAATACTTTCTTTTTTCCATGTAGTTTTTTCCATAAGCTATGGATTTTCTTATTACAGGATACTGTAAATTCTAAGAACTTTTGTAGATTCAAAAAGCAGTGGATAGATCAATGGAGGAAAATGAATCATGTCTATTATATCAGAATACAGAACAACTGCCTTAGGAAGTCTAGAATCTGTGGCTTACTGGAGGGTGGGAAGATATTCTTGTGATGTTCTCACTATTTTCTTCTCAGTATTCATGCTAGGCATGATTGGAGATGATATCCAGTGCTGGATAGTTCCATGCCCAAGCTGATCCAACCATTCTTTTGTTCTTAATTGCTTCTTCTTCTATCAGGATATCCCTGGTTCTAACAGTGGGAAGGTGGTTCCAGGCTTAATCGAAGCCAGCATTCACCAGGTGCAAGAACACGCTGCTCTATTTCTTGGGTGCATCTTCCACCTATGGAGGCAGGTGCAGGCATTGAAATGCTGTAGGCATTGTGGAATCAGCTGCATTTGCATGAATCTTTATCACTGAACTTCATAGAATTGCAGAATCACAGAACAGCCCAGGTTGTTAGGAATGTCAAAAGATCATCCGGGCCAAACTTCCGTGGCAAAGGGAGACTAGATCATCTAGCACTCTGTCCAATTGCATATTGAAAACCTACAGTGATTGAACTCTACCATGTCTGTAGGCAGGTTGTTCCAGTAACTGATTGTACTCACTGTGAAAAATGTCTTTCTTATATTGAGATGAAACATCTCCTGGTGCATCTGGTACCTATTGCCCCTTGTCTTCTCCACGTGGCTTCTTGTGAAGAACTGCTGCTGCTAGTGTTAGCTTCCCACAGTTTAAACTCAATTTCTGAAGTCAAAAATTCAAAGTAAAATTTTGCCTGGTAAGCAGAAGGATGGTTTATGCTCAAAACAAAATTTTAGTTATGTGGACTACCACTACCTACTGCCCAGTCTCAGTGACACAGTGTGAAGACAGATTGGACTGCCTTGAGGAACAGAAGTGGTATAATTGGATGAAATACTCTGTTAAGCTTTATTGTTGTTGTTGTTGTTGTTGTTATCACCATCGTCGTGGAGGAAGGTGTTTTCAGCTAAGCATGCTGTCATGTTGATGCTGTTAATATTGTTCTCTGTACCCACAGCAGCACAGAAGATGGCTGTAACACAGTTGTGCAGACCATCTACTCATTTTATGGTCTGTCTTTCAGTTCATGAATCTGCCTTACAGCATTCACCCCGTTTTGTCATTCCTACTCGTCACCTTGAAATGTGGTTTCAGCATTTTCCCATCCCTATTGTTAGTACATTTTGAGATCGATTCACCTCATGCTTTGCTTTTGAGAAGCTGGCAAGTCTTCTTGCTGTGCAAGATAGAGCCATGGTTGCACTAGAAAGAGAAGACCCTTTAGGTCAGGCTGCTGCTTTCTTATCGCCTCGTTGTTGCTCCCCAGAGCAGGGCCTCATCTATTTAAGTTTCCCAAGCAGTAACACTGCCACTGCTTCTCCAGTGAAGATGCTTTATAGTCTGTCAGGTCTTACCAGCTGGGAACAATTCCCAAAATTTAGATGACACTTTGTCTGTTATACACTCATTCAATTATTCTAGATTCCTATTTCTAATGCATGATTTTTTTTTTTTCCTAATATAGCCAAAATAATTTTTGGCTGTCTCTGGTATATTCCCCTTTCAATTGAGTCCTTTTGAATGATTAATCCATTACACATATTCAGGTCATGATCTTGCTAAACAGTTAAGCTACTGCTTACATAGGAGAACATGAATAGTTGCCAGATCTGGAAATGCGGCTACAGTCTCTGTCAAGCCTGTGTTAAAATATATTCTGAGGTAAAGACTACTAATTTCACCTCTTCTCAAAAAGACAACTTCTGATGTTTTCTGATCATTTTTTCTTTCTTTTCCTTTTCTCTGAAGTCCCTGGTTTTGCATGTATTTTTATGTAGGCAGAGACCCCTACCACTAACCAAGAAACTGTTCCCTTTTTCTTTTGTAATCTATTCAAATTTTCATAAAGTGGTCCTTTACTGTGTTGGATCAAAATGAAAATCTAAAAAATACAATTAATATATCATGTGATCTCATACTAATGATGGAAGTAATATCTACTAACACTATCTGACTGTTGAATGACTCTTATTTTTGTCGCTGCCCTGGGGGGCCTATAAACTCCCACATGTGCAGTTTGCTTTCCCTTCTTAACCTTTTGAATTCCTTGACATTGCATCTATCCTGATGAAAACTGTGTGTTTGCCTCCTGTATATCCACTAACGAACAAAATTGTACTGTTTGCTCTTCTATCTCTTCCTTACAAAGTGAAAAAGAAAATAAATAAAAAAGAAATATCATGAAAGGGTGGATAGATGAGGGCAGCATAGTGGATGGTGTCTACCTTGACTTTATCAAGGCTTTTGACACCATCTCCCACAAGATGCTCGTAGGTAAGCTTAGGAAAGGTGGGTTAGATGAAGGGACAGTGGGGTGGATTGAAAACTAGTTAGCAGGTAGGTCTCAGAGGGTTGTGATCAGTGGGGCAGAGTCTACTTGGAAGCCTGTGACTAGTGGTGTTCCCCAGGGGTCAGTATTGGGTTCAGTCATGTTCAAAGTATTCATCAATGACCTGGATGAAGGGATGGAGTGTCCCATCAGCAAGTTTGCTGATGACACGAAGCTGGGAGGGGTGGCTGACACACCAGAAGGCTGAGCTGCCATTCAGCGCGACCTGGACAGGCTGGAGAGTTGGGCAGGGAGAAACCTGATGAAATTTAACAAAGGGTTAAACAGGTTTAACGGGTAGGGTCCTGCACCTGGGGAGGAATAACCCCATGCAGCAGTACAGGTTGGGGGCTGACCTGCTGGAAAGCAGCTGTGCAGAGAGGGATCTGGGAGTCCTGGTGGACAACAGGATGCCCATGAGCCAGCAATGTGCCCTTGTGGCCAAGAAGGCCAATGGCATCCTGGGGTGCATCAATAAGAGTGTGGCCAGCAGGTGGAGGGAGGTCATCCTCCCCCTCTACTCTGCCCTGGTGAGGCCACAACTCGAGTGCTGTGTCCAGTTCTAGGTTCCCTAGTTTAAGAAGGACAGGGAACTGCTGGAGAGGGTACAGCAAAGGGCTACGAAGATGATTAGGGGATCTGGAGCATCTTTCTTATGAGGAAAGGCTGAGGGAGTTGGTTCTTTTTAGTCTGGAGAAGAGCAGACTAAGGGGGATCTCATAAATGCTTATAAATACTTAAAGGGAGGGTGCCGGGAGCAGGGGGCCAGTCTTTTTTCAGTGGTACCCAGTGATAGGAGACGAGGTAACGGGCACAAACTTGAACATAGGTAGTTCCCTCTGAACATGAAGAGGAACTTCCTTCCTTTGAGGGTGACAGGGCACTGGAAGAGGCTACCCAGAGAGGTGGTGGAGTCTCCGACTCTGGAGACATTCTAAAACTGCCTGGACACCATCCTGTGCAGGTGATCCTGCTCCGGCAGTGGGGTTGGACTAGATGATCTCCAGAGGTCCCTTCCAACCCTTAACATTTTATGACTCTGTGATTCTATGAAATAGCAGAAATTTGTTCCCTATTCAATAAATGCCTCTTTCTAATCTGATATGCTGGAAACTTGTCAGCATGAATACATTTTTTAATATAAGGTGATAGTGAGACACTTTATTAAGCATGAAATATGACTGCTTATCATGCTTCTCTCATGCATGAACATATGCCCGGACAATCCTGCTTTGAATAATTCAGACCTATCTCAAATAGACATTTAGTCATCCAGCCATGCATTACATGCTACCATCCACATTCGTCTTGTGACGGTTCATCTCTTTCTGAAGGTCTCCTCAAGAAAACAACCATCCATTCCACTCTTTTACTTTATTACGATCTTATTTTTGCTTTGCCTGTGTGCACTACTCTCAGTTTGTTTCAAAAAGACGCACTGAAGAAAAGACATGCTACAACCGATTGGGTGACTGATCCCATTTTTCTACTATTACTGTGCTTTTGTAAACCTGTCCACCTCATTGCAGCATGTGGTGAGGAGCTGTGATGGACTTCAGCTCCTGGGAAATGTAATTGCTCTGTCTTATCGGGTTCTCTAGAAAGGGCTGCCTCGTCTCTTATGAGATTAACTCTTGAAATAGAGATATCTACTGTTACAGGTTGAGAGTTATTGACTCCGGTGTTATTGACACTGCTCCAGGGGAGCACTGGAAGGGTTAGAATGGTAGCAGGAAAAGGGGTAAAAGCTAAGAAATGTGTGCATTAACAATTTTAATTGTATTACTGCTACTATTGTGACCTTTCTGATACATAAATACCCTAGCCACCTTATTAACTTTTTTTTCCGCAATACTTAGGTCTAGACTAACAATAATTTTTGCATTAGACTGTTAAGATTTAAATTATACTAACAATAAATTCTTGGCTGTACTTAATGTATATGTAGCGTGCGCTTTCTTTCTGCCCATAAAAAAAAATTTGAACATAAGAACAGTCAGTCTGCCTAAGAACTGCTGCTTCTTCAGACTTTCATATCATGACATAACTTCTAGGTGGCACATATAGATAGGTAGCCAGCTTTGATCTGGGCTATGAAGCATCTTGGAGACAATGCCATAGACCTCTTGCACCACTTTGTATTTAGGAAAATATTTGTTTACAGTGTAGGGGAGAGGTTTATGTTATCATTGTAGTCTGTATTCTTACATCAGTGTTTTAGTTTGAATGAGGAGAAAAGTTTTAGGAAGGATTGTCAATAATCGCCATGTGTTATACTTTGGTTTCTATTGCAGAGCTTGGCAGACCAAAAACTGAACTCAGTTTGAAAGAAACCAGACTAGAAGAAGTTTGGTGTTCACCCAAGTGATCAAGATGCAAATGGGTATGCAGACCACACTACTGGGTTGGATCCAGTGTCAAGCAAAAAAAACCCTTGAGATGGGGACAGTATGAGTACAAGGTCTTTAAAAATAACTCTTCTTCAGTGCAGATCCACTGCTGCTGGTTTTATTATTTCTAAAGTAGAAATAGCCTGTAGTTCTGAGGAAAACTGGTTAGCCAGGAATCAGAAGTCAGTGCTCTGAGTAGGGACAAGGGTGATTTCCCAGTAAACCAGGGATCAAAATGATACATGGGGCATCTTTCACTGGAACTTTGAGATTGTACTGGAACATCAGTACTGGAACACACTGGAAGTGGCACATCTCTTAAAACTTCAGCCATGCCAGGGGTTCATATGAGCCTCTCCCTGTTCCCAGAGAATCGGGCATTTTCAGAGTAACACAACACACTAGTCACGAAACTTGAGCTTGAAAGACACAAAACCACTAGGTTTCTGAGAATGTTTTAAGTGTTTCCAAAACAATATCTGCACTGTGGCACTTTGAAGTTGAGTAGCATATTCCCTGTGCAAACTTCTTCATGAAAATATTCTACCAAATACTGTCTCTTTGATCTCAGTTTTATCTGAAAGCATTTTTAAACTGTACGTATTTGGAAGGGGAAAATATCACTGTTATGCCTCCAGTGATCTAAATTACTCTTTTGCCACAGGGGTAAAGAAAAGAGGAACTATTTCTAAAGAGGCAATGGGAATAGGGTACAGACATTGTTGTTTTGCCAGCAATACTCAATCATTTTCACAAAATGCTTAAAAAAAAGAAATTTCTTTGAAATGAAAAGAAAGAGAAATTAAAGGAAATGCCACAAAGCGTAATTTAATTTTCAACATTGTAAAGAAAAAAAAGGAACAATGAACAAGCAAAGTTATGTTAATTTCATCAAATTCAGTGGTAATAATCAGGCCCCACAGATGTGGTCCCCAGAAAGTAGTACATATTTGTCTACCCTGAATATATAATCGGACAAAACTTCTTCATTTCCTGAGCTAAGGGTTGTCAGTGCTTATACATGTTGAATACCAAACAGCATTAGGACATGCAGTTATTTTGTATAATTTTGCCTGCAAAATACCTTGAAACTTCCTTTATCAAAGATGTTTTGTAAACATGTCATAATCTCTCCCCTCAGAAGAAATGGTTAAGTAATAAATGTTTATATTTACTATATTCATTTCGTGATGCCAAATATTAACGCTAGGTTTTTTCTTCCCTAGATAAAAAGATTTGCTTATGAATATTTTCAGGCTTTATATTCCAGGAGCTTTTGAATACACGTGCCCAAATGGCCAAGAAATCTATTTGATAAAGTTTTGTTTCCATTACATGTCAGTCAAATTCTCTTAATCCAGCTAAATTGTTGTATGAATAGGGAATGGGGGGTTAAATTGTTAATACAGTGGAACAAAGCAGGAGAAGACCATAGATATTTAATGCACTAACAGAAGGACTTTGGCAGTTCCTTCATTGAGCAGACTAGCTGGCTCACCCCACATGTATTCTGACATGCAATTATTTTTGAAAAATCTGCTGCAAAATTCGATTATCTGACTAGCTCTTGGTATGAGCTACTGGGGAGGTCTTAAGACTAGAAGCGTCCAGCTTCGTTCTCATATCTGGAAGAAATCCCTGTGCTCATGACGATGATGATCAAAGAGACTTCTAAAAAACTGGCTGTAGTCCAACTTACTTGAAATGACTTTTGACCCTCAGATTTCCCCTGGTCACAGTAGCAGTACTGATGGACGAATTGGAATATTAAGACTCCACATTTTCACTAACTGAGCTCACTGCAGAGCTCAGTATGAATTCAGTCCTTTTTAAACTGCATACAGCCTGAGGAACGCTGAGCATGTTCAAGGCTCAAAGACTTTGCATAACACAACATTGTTTGAGCCCTGTAGCAGCAAGTATACATTGACTTTAGAAGCAAAATAATGAATTACTAGTCTGATCTGCTACATGGACCCAGATGGATAACATCTTGATCTCTCTATGGAAAATAAAAATTCCCTTTGGCTGACATTTTAGCATCTTGGCTTTAAAGTAATGATTCAGAATCTCTTAGGAAATGTAAAATAGCTGCCCCATGTTCCTATTCTCTCCCGTGTACCGATTGACCCAGCCAGACTGCACTTTCTGTAATATTTTAATTCTTTCTGCAGTCTTATCTGGGAATCCAATAGTTTTTCTGCACCCAGCCAAGAGTTTTGTTGGCATGCTTTAAGTAGCTCCCAGCAGGATGCTAATTTCCATGGTTGTCCGAGCACCTGTGTTGAGACCTTGTAAGTTTTACCAGGTTTGATCTTTTTTCTTTTATTAGTTGTTATTATTCAATAAGTATGTGCATGTTCAGACAGCTCACTTTCTTTTAGTACTACCATTTTCCCATAAATATACATTACTGCCCACTGCCAGAGACAGGAACCTTGGGCTGGATTAATATTTCATCTAATCTAGTACTTATGCAGTTATAGTTCTGAAATTTCACAAATTTGACATCTGTATCTCTCTTCAAAGGTTATGAAGTTAGATTATTACCATGGCTCCAGTTCCGTATCTTCTCTGGGCCTCTTCCTACAGCAGTAAGTAATGAAAGGAGAATGTTTTGCTTTGTATAGGCTTTCTTTGCCCTGATTTTTGTTTATTTATGTGTGAGAGGGAGGGGAAAAAGAGGTTGCACATTTTATTTGGAGCAGAATATGATGAGTTTCATGTGTGTTTGCTGCCACCACCACACAATCCTGAAGAAACAAACCATGTCTGCGTAAGAATATGAAAGATCCTCATAGTGAAGAAGAGACATAGGAGTCCTAAGCATGGCAGTCTTTAATGTTACCAAGAAAAAAGTCAGTATTGTCACCTAATTAGACCAAGAAAGTTTGAGTTACTGCACTTGGGTGAACATCTCATTGGTTGTATTCCAATGAATTTATTTGATAAGGCCTTCTCTACTGTTTTCAGTACTGCTATAAGTATCCAGGATCAATGTTATTAATTAGCTCACAGATTGCAAAAATTGTCTCAAGCCTGGCTTAGTATTTATGGAAAACAATGTAGGGTGTAGATGATGGGGTGTCAAGTGCTATGGGATCATGCATGGATAAAGTAGTCAAAGATCTCATCAGCCTCATAACCAGTGACAAAGGGTTTAAGGACCATGCCTGATAAGCCTGTGGGTGACAGTTCCAGAGTAGCATCATTCAGATACAATACAAATGAGGTATTTATATCACTTAAATTGACATTTGAGCTTAGCTAATGTCCTGAATGAGCCACCTGGAGGAACTAATCTTTTTCCGTTAGATATTCAGGGACATGAGACTCCTATCCAACACACCTAAGCTGGACACACAAAACTAGACAGGCTACTCTATTATGAAAATATCAGAATCATGAATTCTAAACAACAGACTTGTGTAAACACTCTTATTCTGAAGTCAGACTCGTCCTTTATTTTTCATTTCTCTTTAAACTCTTTCCTAAATGACACAAACCAAGCTGAAAAAAGAAAGACACTTTCATGCCAGAATAAAAGCAGCTACCAGCATAATTATCCTGCTTCCCTGTGAAAACAAGGACTGAAAGAGAAAATGAAATGTCCAAGAGACAGAAGAAAATTATCAGCCATGGATTTGTGGGTATTAATGCTCTTTCTCATTGAAAGCAGGTGAAAGTGCTGTTCTAAACAATAGCAATGGGTAGACCTCAGAACAATTTGTATTCAAATGTTTTCCTGTTCAAAGATTTCTTGCACAGCAGATTATGCAAAATAGATCTGTGCCTATTCTTCACTCAGTAAATAGGTTATATAAAATTTCACTATGCATTCCATTTTGCTGACCAATAAGGTGAGTACACATCCATAATATTTCTTTGGAACAGATCTGAGTATAATGTCATCCAAAATAAATTCTGTTTGCCAGGAACAGATAGCAGACAAACATTCTCTTCCTCTGCTGCTACCTAAACAAGGGGAAGAGAACCCCATTTATTTATAATGCTTCATCCAAACTAGGGCAGAGGGAGAACCTGACTTTCTTACTGTCTACCTCTTACGCTGGAGGTTAGAACTGGAACAAATCTTTCTGCACAAAACTTCACAATGCATTGATCCGATGGCTTGTCATATAAAGCTTAGATTAAAACAGAATTTCAGCAAGCTTTGAAAGCTAACCTGTGGTTCTGAAATTGAAAACTGAGTCCCACCTCAAGTCCCCAGATGATCATACCCTGTTTAAGACTCCTTTCTTCGACCACAATCAGTGACCTGAGGTGGGCCTTGTTTACTGTGTGACATTTTTGGTCTTGCCTTAATCACTTGACTGTGCAATGAAATACTGAATATTTTGACATTGAACATCTCACTATCAGTCATCAACTCAGTACTATTGAGGAGATACAGAGTAGTTTTATTTTCTAGATCACATTTCAGCCTCTCTGTAAACACAGATTTTTCTACACTGAGTAATCACTGGTCAGGTTTTCAAAACATATTTTGTGGTCACAATGACTAGAACTGAATCTGGTTTTCAAATAAAAGCTGAGAAGTTGTCAGGGATGGGATTGGGTAGATATGCTAAACTGGCTGGCCTGCGGAAAAGAAGAGCAGTGCAGTAGAGCTTTAGACACTCGCTTGATGTGGCCACACAACAGTGGGTACAGGCTGATGTTCCTCCTCTAGTCCAAGTCTGGAACATCCCCATGCTGGGAGCTATAGTCATAGACCAACACATAAACACAAATGCAAAGAAGAGTCCGGCATTAGGAGCACAGTGAGTAAATCACCTCAGATGAAGTTTCTTAGAGAATCTAGCAATATATGCCTTGGTGTTTCATCCTATGCTAAGCACTGCATGCAGGAGGACAGAAGACCCAAGAGACAGGCACTGAACCAGTACTTGAAATTATCTGATAAAACACAGTTTCGCAATTCTGAGCTGTGGCTGGTGCTCCTGGCCCTGTCACAGACAATTCACAGGATCTTGGGCAAGTCACTATGTGCTCTACAGGTCTTACTGATGCAGCTTAAAATGGGAGCATTGAAACTTCATTTTCTCAGTTTGTCTGCTTTCCCTCTACAGAACAGGAAGATCTGTCATGATTCTGCTCTACAATATCTAATAAGGAGATTAAGGTCTTTCATGGAGTTGCCTGTCTGTTGTGAACCCTAAATAATAAATACACATTTCTGTTATATGAAAGGATAAGCTTTATCTTCCCTGTTATGTTGCTGTTTAAAAAGTCCTATATCTACTTCAACTGGAAAAAGCAAGCATCAGTTTTCACCCAATACTGGGGCAGGGATTTTTTCTGCTTTCTGCAAAAAAGGGTATATGTGACAGCCTAGAGCAACCTGCATATTATAATTACTGAGTGACATGAGATGTTCATAGATTCTCTGCAAAATACTTTTCTACCTGCTAGGTTAAATATGTGCAAGAAAGGCATAAATGCTGATGTTTAGATAAAGCCACTGCATTTCCAGCTTAATGGCAGTGTTCAGCTTACTTTCATTCCCAGTGCTAGCAGTAATTTTGCCTCTAATTGTTGATGTGATTCTGCTACTGAACAACTGATGTCAAGTCACCCTTAAAATAAGAACATTACAGATGGGGAATGTTTCATTTTTTATTTATTTGTTTCCCCACCAAGACCATCATAACGGAGGGGATATCACAATTACAGAACTATAGATTCACCCTGAGAATTTTCCAGCTGGAAGAGATGACAACAAGATACACAGCTTTCACTTAGAGGAGACAGCTTTGCAATTCTAGACCTGGATTCTTTCTCGATCCTTCCCACCACAATACACGTGGCACCAGCTCATGCTCCCCTTCACGCTCCCTCCTCCCCACCTCTGTAAGTTAAAGACTTAGATGTTTTAATTGAAAGTCACTCTGAACCTATTCATCACACAGACCTTCAATTAGCTTTTATTCAGACCTGAGTCTAGATGGAAGTGTTTGGAAACACAGAGCTGTGCTAGGCTGTAATTCTGTCATGCTCAAAACTGAGTGCAGCAGGAAGGCAGCAGAGTCATCATCCCCTGTAACTTTGGATATACTGAGTCACCTGAAGAACTATACATTTTATATGCCTTACATAGCATCTCCCAGGCTTAGTACCTCTGCACATGCTTTACAACAAATTCCCTAGAAATTCCCATGGTATCACGAGAAAAACATGACACTGAAATTAGTAGCCACCTCTGCTTGACTTTGTTTTGAATAGTGGCAGCACCACCCCAGTACTTTATGCTGGTGTTACCTGCTCCTGGACATCTGTGGCTTAACATAGTTTGAGTTTGGGATGGAGTAATTCCCATGCTGTGCTCAGGAGGAACTGGGCACTGCTCTTGGCTCTGCCACTGGTCTCTGGGATGATCATGAGCAAACCTGTTTGGGCATAGTAAAAATTATTGTATATTACATATTTAATTTTACATTACATTTAATTTATTATTAATTTGAACTGTATAATTATAAAATAATAAAATATTCTAACATATCATTTGGTATTAGTACCTAAGCATGCTTATCTAGAGCCATCTGAAGTACTCTAGGGTAGTGTCTTCCGGTTCCAGATCCAGTTCCACTTGCAGCTCCAAAAATATGTGCAATTCTTATAGGACCTTTGTCGTATCTGCCAAACCCATGTGAATGTTTCAAGTACCTTGGTGCATCTCAAATCACACTGGATGCACCTGTCTAGGCTCTGATAACTAACTAATTGAGCTCTGCATCTCTGCTTTCCCTGCTAGCTCCAGCCTGATCAGCATAATGCTGAGAACTACAAAATGCTGCTGCAATGCACATAATAAGGAAAGGATTGTACAAATTTCGTCAGAAAAAGAGAAAAAACTGTATGCATCAAGCTAGCAAATGAGGGTTGTCTCTATCCATCTAAGATTAATTATTCTCATCTGTGTGCTTGTTAATATTGTATGCAGGGTTATTTTCCTTTAAAATGGGAGCACATAACCACCTCACCTCACCCCTTCTACTCTTAATAAAAGCCTTCCCATCCCCTAAAACTCCAAAAGACAAAATTAATTCCACAACATCTGGAGTTTATAGGTAGGAGTGACAATATGCACCACTCTTTCTAGTCAATTGCTGTCTGATAATGAAAAAAAAACCCAGAATTTCTGCGGAAACCAAGCAGTTAGTCTGAATGTGAAGAACAATGCACTCACGAAAGAGCAGCTCACCTGGATGATTATCCCTTTCCCAAGAAAGGATGCAATCAGGCCAAAGAAAGCAGGATTTTTTAAAAAAATTAATTATACAGAGGCCGAATGAAAGCTGCTAGAATAAATAGATGCCCAAACTAGTATTTTGGTGTCTGCTAACAGAGTTGAGCACGGGAGCCTGTGGTTTTGTGCATTTGTGTAACTTTTTGTACACTTTAGAGAGAAGAAAGGCCTATATTCCCATACAGCTGAGGTTTTCCATGAACAGTTCCACAAAACTAGAGAAGTTTGGGGGTTTTTCTCGACAAAAAGTTACATCCAACAAAACGAAAATTCGTGTAAATGGATCCATTTCAACCAGTTTGTATGAGAAAGAGATCAGATCTTGTCAAACACTTAGGGAAGATTTACTTTTCAGAGTGTCTAGGAGCTCCTGTGGCTCCCATGCTTCCCACCAGAGAACTCCGAAACAAGAAATTCAAGAAAAATCAGCGTTAGATAGAGCTCTCAGGGCTGACAGACCATTTGTCTTGGTCCTAAGGACTCTCTGAGTTTGGACAGTCCTAGGCCTCAAGATTCGAGGAGATTTCCTGATTCTCCTTCAAATTTGGGATACTGCCTATCTCACTTAGGGAGACAAATCTTTTGTTCCATTGTTTTTCACAGAAGTACTGGTCAGGGTGAGAGAATTTTTTATTTTTTCTTTATTTTTTCCTGCAAGGTAATTCAAGATAGTTAGGAGAGTTTGTTCCAGTTAAGAATTCATTTTATTTTCAAAATGGAGATATGAAGCCTTCTTGGAAAATTAAATGTGTCTCATAAGGCTGACATTTCTCCTGAAAACCACCCACCAACTGGGAATTAGCTGAAGCATGTTGGCAGTATGGATCCTAAATGCAGCTGTGGGAGTCACACAGCATCATAGAGATGATGAAGATGGGCCTTTAAACTACAGGTTCTCCTGTGGTGTTCTGCAGCTTTGGATGGGGAGGAAGCATTTGGGTGCGAATGGGTGGGAACACATTCGGAAATCCACCCACTCCCGTACAGCAAACAGCTTTTCTGTATGATTCATAGCATGTGTCTTACGGCACTTCAGGTTTTTACATCTTCTTTAAGCCATGTACAAGTTGTCCAAGAACATGTACACTGTTATCCTCCTGGGTTTCACTTTGCCCACAGAATCATATGACACTCCTCCCATTCATTATTTCCTTATGGGGAGTTACATTCCAAAAGTACTTAAACTTAGTGCCAAAACAAGTTTTCATGTTGTGATAGAGGCTGCGTCGGGTTTCATGGAAGCTGTTGGCAAAACCTCTACTGATCTTCATGTCGTAGACGATCTGGGATATTGCAGCTAAAGTGCTGGGAAAGCACATAGTCTATAACGCGATTCCTGTTGCTCATTTCTGCTTTCCAATGAGGATTCACCAGAAGCAAAATGAGTCTCCAAAAGAAACAACCTTCCCTGGGTTAAGTAAGAACATTAGGACCACTAAGTGCTTCTTAGTAATTCTCTTATGTGGCCTCTGAGTTTAAGTAGCTTATGTTCTTCCAATTTGTTCTCAATCAGTCTGGATTTCTGAGGGGTTTTTTGGTCATTCCACTGTACAGTGTACCTACACAATGTACACTTTACAAATGGTTTCTGTAACTGGCAGGTGCTTCTGTATACCCTGTTTCTGTGTCATAAAATATAATTATTGCAAATATTATAAATTGTAGTTGAAAACCACTATTGAAAAGACTCTTAAAACATGTTGTTATTCACAGCAGAGGGCTGGACTCAAATGATTCAGGACATTCCCACGTGTTTTATGTTCATATGTGCTACGCTTATCTTTTTTAACACCCTGTGAGTTCCTGCAAAGAGTTCACTATGTGGCTTCTGTTAATATAAAAAAGAAAAAGAGGCTTCTATCTCCAAAAAAGGGTTAGTATGTGAATAGGAGAAAGTCAGCAGGACTCTGCTTCAAAGACAAATCACCAGGATCAATCTGCTTTTTCAAAACTACACGTTTCCAGTGATAGCCTGTCTTTCAACCTAACATCCAAATGCTGTTTGTCCGTTTGCTGGGCAAAAAGTCCACTGTGGCGGACCTAGCATGAGCAGCTTATTAAAGCACTAGTTCTGCTCTCAGCAGAGCTGGAACAAAGCCTTTGAAACTGTTAACTTGTCTGATGATCATGTGTGGCATCTCTCAGCAATCCTGAGCAGAAAGAATAAATGCTAAAATATTAAACAAAAGCAGAAGAACAACACCAGCTCCTCTTTCAGTATTATTTTGCATATTGACTCTTAAATTGTTTAATCTGAAGAGTATCCAGGGGCCGGGCTCTAAAAACTACAGATAGAAAACAATGATTAGTAGTGAGAGGACTAATGGAAATTAAATATTCACAGCATTCAGATAATTCTGGACCCACACAGACATTGCAGACCCACAAACTGTTTCTGGAGGAACCTAAAATCTTGGTAAAACATGCTCCTTTTGCCTAACTTGAGACATCTCAGATGAGCCTGTTGTATTGAGCCTCTGGGTAAGAAAAGAACTATTGTCATTAAGCTCTTCTAGACAAGACTCTCAATCATAAAAAGTTTGAAGTAAATCAGATGAATCACAGTCTAAATGTGCTTCCCCATTTGTTACAAAAACTGTGTGCAACCAGCTCAGATGCAGACATCCTTCTCAGTAGACCTCTTGACCAAGAAAAGGTGTCTCCTGCTTCACGTGGTTTTCAAAGCTTTAAAAGCTTTCAGGGTTACTAAGTGGCAAAGCATAGCTTATGAGACTCTTAATTCCACTTTTAGGGCAGTTTGAAAACAGGTAATCTCCCAGATCTCTTCATATTCCTAGCTATTAGTCTTTCAGGGCTTAAGTCTTCATTAACAGAATAAAAATAATGCTAATATACAGGCCCAGAAAGATGCTGTGAAGATAATTATATCAAAATTTTCAAGGTGATAAAATGCTACATAAATGGAATCATGTCTGGCATGGTTTAGATTATCAGTAAATAAACCATTCACCAAAAATAGTTATATGATGTCCTGGAACATTCTTAAAGACATCTAAAATGTGACATTGCTCATTTCCCTCTGGCTGTCAAACCACATGTGCTCTGCTTTTCCACAGATGATCAGTGAACTAATTTATTCCAGCCTGCCAGTTCCACCATGGTGCCAGTCCGTTTCTCATCCCAGCTCCCTTAGTTGTTTTATGCAAACTGGGATTGCTCAGTGGCCATGTTTTCTGTTTTGGTTGTGTTTTGTCTTACAGAACGTAAAGAGAGAAATTTGGGGGGCTATTTAGGAGAAAAGAAAGGAGAGAAAAAGAAAAACATTCATGTTGCATCTGATTGATTTTGCAATAATGTAAACAAAAATAAATTAAAAGGGCTTTTCACTGGCAGAGGAGAAAGTATGAGAGAAGGGTCATGCACTGTTCCATGAGTTTCTGTAGGTCATTAGCACTGTGTTAATTCATTTTCCCTCTTTTACCTTTGTGTTAGGTATTTGCTACTCCCTCAACTCTGCAGACTATAGCAGTGGATGATGGACATGTATCCCATTTAGTCATGAAACACCTATGCTTATCTCCCATCAGATTAATGTTTTCAAGTCATATTGCAGCAAAGTAATAACCATCAGTAGCTTTTACACAGTTTAAGTAATTTTTCTCCCTTGTCAAGACATCAAATTAACATTGCAAAGGAGAAACTTAATGCCCGTGCAGTATTTAGACAGAGAAACAGAGAAATGGTGTCTAATCAGTCCTGGTGTCAGTGATTTCATTAATTCTTATTCTAACAGTTCCAGATATTTGATACTGTCAATCATTTATTTTCCTTTCAGTTAACAAACAAGTCCATTAGCTCTGTTTTCTTAACATGTTTCGGGAATTTTGAACCCTTTGAACCTTTCTCTCAAAAAGAAAAAAAAAAGGTGAAATGATTAATAGGTGAAATGATTCATTTAGTTTCTGGTTGAATGCTTCATCCACCATTTTTGGAACTTATTCCAGATGCAGTGCTCACTAGTGAATGAAAACTAATACATGTCGATAGCCAAAACAAATTGGTAAGTCAAAGTCATCACTGCCTAGCTACCTTCATATTAATATATAAATAGTGCTGATGGAGACTTACAATTCTGTGGCACAATTTGGTCAAAGTAATTTGGGAAATTCTGGCTGCTCACAGTTGCCTGGGAAGACATCGCTCCTGTATCTTAATTCTTTAGGTTTTGGAAGATCAAAACTTAAGCACAAAACTATCCCTCCTTATTCATAAACAGCCTCTGAAACAATCTGCTGAATGCTCCAGAATTTATGTCATTTATACTTTCTCAAGATAATAAATTCCGTGCAGAGCCAGTTGGATTTTTTATTTTTCTACATGTATTGGTTCTTTAGTTGTCCATTTCCTTCCTTGAGTCATTTTTTCATTTTCCCCTTTCTTTCCAAGGTCATCCAAAGTTTTTCTCAGCTAATATAAGAAATGAATTAGCTTTGTTTTATTTGTTACCTCAAAAATAGACAGACCAAAACTGTTACTTCCAGAAATCAACTTGTCCCTTCCTTTATTCAGACTGAGAAACAGACTTGCTCAACAAATAGCTCCAATTTATGTCTATCATTCACAGTGTAAGATAGTTGTCAGTGTGGGAGAATATGATATAACACAGCTCTGTCTGCTCGGTTTCCTGAGCTCCAAGGGCCTTTTTGTGCTGCTATTGACCTTGGCAGAGCTGAGAAGTTTTATTTAGTGTTGCTGTTTTCTTCACTGAAGTTTACATATTTTAACTGGCTCAGAAGGTGCGTGTGTGTTTCAGAAAATAAATGACTTCAGGCATTCTGATTCTATCAGTCAGTGAGATATATCCTCCCCTGCTCTGAAGGCTACTACATTTTATAGTGAAACAGTTGAAGATATTATATGCTGGTTGTGCTATTTGGCAGATGTGTGTTGCTAGGACAAGTTGGAAGTGCATATTATTTCCTTTTTTTTTTATAAAAAAGACTTTAACATTTTGTTGTTGCTTTGAAAACCCTGCTTCGTACCAAGGTAATATTATGTTTATTCAACACACAAGTAGATGACTAATGCTTAGAGTTAATAGTCTGAAATTTATTTAAGTAATAGAGGTTTGTAAAAATAAATACTTAATGCATAAATATTGCATTTTTCCAAGGATTAGGTAAAATAAAAAATAAATACAGAAAATGAAGTGCTTGACAATAGCCTTGCATGGAAAAGCATCTCTACAATGACAAACCACCAAATGCCAGAAGAAACTTGATAAGTAGCACAGCCATCTCCAAGAAAATCATAGAATCATAGAATCATAGAATGGTTAGAGTTGGAAGGGACCTTAAAGGTCATAAAGTTCCAACCCCCCTGCCATGGGCAGGGACACCTCTCACTAGAGCAGGTTGCTCAAAGCCCCATCCAGCCTGGCCTTAAACACTTCCAGGGATGGGGCCTCCACAACTTCCCTGGGTAACCTGTTCCAGTGCCTCACCACCCTCACAGTAAAGAACTTCTTCCTAATATCTAATCTAAATCTCCCCTCTTCCAATTTAAAACCATTACCCCTTGTCCTATCACTAGACTTCCTGACAAAGAGTCCCTCTCCAGCTCTCCTGTAGGCTCCCTTCAGATACTGAAAGGCTGCTATCAGGTCTCCCCGGAGCCTTCTCTTCTCCAGCCTGAACAGCCCCAGCTCTCTCAGCCTGTCCTCATAGGAGAGGTGCTCCATCCCTCTAATCATCTTAGTGGCCCTTTGCTGGACCTGTTCCAACAGTTCCATGTCCTTTCTATGTTGAGGACTCCAGAACTGGACACAGTACTCCAGGTGGGGTCTCAAAATTCCTGAAGATTCACCCCATAAGGTCTATTGAGCATCAGACTGTACCAATACAGTAACTTTAAGAATCTGAATGTAAACAGAGATGAACATACATTAAAAAGTAAGTAATTACCTAAATAAATAAATGAAAAGTAGGTGCAATGTCCAGTTACCATCTCTGGAAAGAAATTATCTAGTCTGAGAAAAGCATAAGACAGTTATCCACAGATCTTGGATATGTTTCTATAAAATCTGTGGTGTTCTTAGGTGTCAAATCAGCATTCGACCAAGTACTGAACACAGCAGATCTGTAATGGTTTTGGGAAAGGAGTTTTTAACTGGAACAGGGATATGACTGAATTAACCTTTCTGAATGAAGAAGAGTTTATGTGGCTAATTTCCCTAGAGCTCTCTGGAAATGGTAACCTCCCAAGCTGCTTACAAACTCTGAAACAGGCAAAGAAAACAATCAGGAATTGCAGAGAGGAACAGAACATTTCTTCTAGTTTCTTTGGGTTTTTTTCCCCAGAGAAATGTTTGGGGTTAATGTGAGCCATTAAATGACCAAATAAACACATGCATGTAGAGCATATTTTTTACCAGCGCAAAACATGATTTCAGGTTTGTCTGTGCCCTTCATTGTAATGAATGAACTTATTCAAAATAGTCTGAAGCAAACATTTTCATGTTTCATGACAGGTGACATCAGTCACAGCAGAATTGTCACCTTCCCCAATTTTTTATCAGAATATTCACCTTCAGCTATCATTATTTCTGAAGAGGAAAGGTGGCAAAGATACTGCGAAGCAAAACAGCTATTCTGACACTTCCTACCTCAGGTGCAATACTGGTCTTTTTGTAGCTGTGAATAGAGGTGAAGCAAGGTCAGTAGAAATAGGAAATACCTTTTATGATATCCTTGAAAAAAAACCCACAGGTGCTTTTAAGCCCCTTTCTTCAGATCTCAGATAGAAGCAGCAGCCTTCAAGATAAAACCCCACTTGGAAACAGTAGTTCTGAATTTCACTTGGTATTTCATTTCTCAGAGCCTCTAGGGCTCTGCTGCATAATTGTACAACATACCTGGAGAGGGATATGGTACTCAATAGTTTTTCAATGGTAAAAACTTTGAGGTGATGTGGTGGGTTGACTCTGGCTAGATGTCAGGTGCCCACCAAAACAGCTCTATCACTCCCCTTCCTTGGCTGGACAGGAGGGAGAAAATATAATGAAAGGCTCGTGGGTTGAGATCAGGACAGGGAGAGATCACTTACCAATTAGCATCATAAGCAAAACAGATTCAAATTGGGGAAATTAATTTATTACCAATCAAACAAGAGTAGAGCAATAAGAAAATAAACCAAAATCTTGAAACACCTTTCCCTCACCCCTACCTTCTTTCTGGGCTCAACTTCACTCCTGATTTCTCTGACTCCTCCCCGTGAGCAGCACAGACAGATGGGGAAGAGAGGTTGTGGCCAGCCCATCACACCTTGTTTCTGCCACTCCTTTCTCAGGGGGACGACTTTTCACACTCTTCCCTGTTCCAGTGTGAGTTCCCTCTCATGAGATATAGTTCTCCATGAACTTATCCAACATGAGTCCTTCCCATGGGCTGCAGTTCTTCATGAACTGCTCCGGCATGGGTCCCTTTCACTGGGTTCAAACCTTCAAGAACAGACTGTTCCAGTGGGGGTCCCCTGTGGGATCACAAGTCCGGCCAACAAACCTGCTCTTGCATGGGGTCCTCTTTCCACAGGGCCACAAGTCCTGCCAGGAGCCTGCTCCAGTGCAGGGTTCCCACAGGATCACAGCCTCCTTTGGGCATCCACCTGCTCCAGTTTGGGTTCCTCCATGGGCTGCGAGTGAATATCAGCTCTACTGTGGACCTCCATGGGCTGCAGGGCGACAGCCTGCCTCACCATGATCTTCGCCATGGGCTGCAGGGGAATATCTCCTCCGATGGCTGGAGTACCTCCTCCCCTCCTTCTTCACTGACCTTGGTGTCTGCAGAGTTGTTGCTCTCACATATTCTCACTCTCTGCTCCAGCTTCTGTTCTGCTGCAGTTTTGGGGTTTTTCCCTTCTTAAATATGTTATCCCAGAGGCACTCCCACCGTCGCTGATGGGCTTGGCCTTGGCTAGCGGCAAGTCCATCTCGGAGCCAGCTGGCATTAACATGGGGAAGTTTCTAGCAGCTTCTCACAGAAGCTGTAGCTCCCTCGCTGTGAAAACTTTGCCATGCAAACCCAATACAGGTGAAAACATATTTCTCTTTTGGGCAAATGGTTTGATGTTTCAGTGCTTTGATCTTTCTCTTTCTCCTATCTTTACATTTCTCCGTTTACTAGAATTCTGAAAACACATCTTTCTTCACTTTCTATTTCTAGTACATTGATGTTTCCATCAGAGCTGAATCATTTCACAGACAAAGCAAAAAGAACAGGACTTTGGGGTACAAGTCTTCTGACTTAAATATCTGGTTTGGGATGAGATGAGTCACACCTGATGGGTCTTGCTTTCTCTATTTATTGTACAGGGAGTCTAGAGGACTATGTCAGATCTAGGTGTCTAAATGGAAAAAAGATGATTGCCGTACTAGGATGCTTAGAAGACTACCCATCCCTTCACATTTGTGTGTACCAAATTTTTTCAGTGATCTCACCAGAGGGCTCAGTGTGCTCACACTTCTCTTTCAGAAGTTGGGAGAACAACTTTTTTTCTTTGCTGATTTTATTTGTAACAGAAGAACAAATGATAAATATTATTTCATTATCTACTTAAAATAAAAATTGTTCCGAGAAGGCTTGCTAATGGCAGGTACAAGACAGACCCCGTTCAAAACATGCCATAATGTGTTCAGCTCCATCTGTGGGAGCAGTAGTCTTTGGAGCTACTTTCCTAAGTAATCTTGGCAATGTTTTGTGGGTCATCCATACCCTACTGGCAACAAGATCTGTGATGTAGCTGTAGAAGTTACCAAGATGCCATCCAAACCTATTTCCTTTCTTTGTACTTCCCATATCAGAGGTCTTTCTCCATGACCAGTGCCTCACTTGTCTCTTGGGTGCCATAGCATAACTCTGTGGCATTCAGAGTTTAGATGAACTCCCATGCAGTACAGATTATTAAATCTGCAATTTAAAAGAAACTGCTATGACTACAACTGTCGTTAAAACTCAGGCCAAGTTTTGGACCGCTCCAGGATGGGCCCCAATAGCAGGAGCAGGATCACAGTTGGATAGCTTGTGTATCTTTTACCTCCACTCCCAAGCCTTTATTTCATTACGATCTTGTGATAACGATACTCCTCAGCTTTGAATCAGACTATTTGTGAGCACTGGAGGAAATGTTTTGCTATTAGGGCAGCATTTGCTGATTAAATACTTGTTCCAGTCTCTCCTGGGGAAAGGGCTAAGGAGCAGATGATACCTACTTGGTGTTCTACATTTTCCTTGTTGTCCACCCTCCTTTCTCCTTCCCACTCTGTATTCAAATAGAATCCTGCTAAAAAAAAAACCACACCAAATTTCATTCAACAGTTCTTTTGACTGTGGTTGGATTACCACCTATTTTTAGAACGTAAAGAAAGTAACATCACCAAACCCCTCAAGTCCAAATTTGTAAATTTCAGGTGACAAAAAATATTCCATCTTTCATCAGGATTCTATTTCTTGGGCTAACTTACTTTCACTGTTAACTTTCCAAACATACAAAAAAAAAAAAAAATCCATTTTAATCCTGAATTTTGCTGGCTCTGACTCCCTACAGCCCAGTTTTGTAAAATAGCTGTCTGCTCAGTTAAAGAGCCCTGTGGCACCATTTCAGAGAATATCTTTCTTAGATTCAGGTTTTACTGCAAATCTTTTAGAACTGCACACAGCAATGACATGCTTCCTCCCAGATTTTTGCAGCCCACAGTCTTGATGTTATGCTTTAACTGAACTGAAATTATATTTAGTCAGACCTTGAAATTTCTGATTTGCTCAGATGCCATTGTTTTCATACATGAAGCTCTTGCTCTCTCCTATTTTTTCCACCTTACCCTTTCCCCCTTGAATTATTTAGCATTTAGAAAGCTGAGCTTTGCCACTTTTATTTCCATCCCCAGTTTTATTGCTAAGTGATTTACAAATCAAGCCTTGCATCTAATGGTGCTGTGTATTTCCATTTCCAGTGCTCTTCTTTACTGTCAGCTCTTGTTGGATGGGGCAAACCTCAGACACAAATAACTGAAATTAATGTCAAATTGCATCATGTGCAGCTTGAATTTCAATTATGAGATCTGAGTAAAAATGCATGTTTTCAGCAAACAGCAATAACACTGTGAATTGCCTGGTCCCAGAGCGCACATTACTAGAAAGTATCCTACTCATGACAAAGATGCAAGATTTCAAAATCTTAAAGCAAATTTGCTTGGCATTTAGTTGAAACCAATCACAGAACCACAGAATGGTTTATGTTGGAAGGGATCTTAATGATCATCTAGTTCCAACCCCGCTGCCATAGGCACCAACGCCTCCAACTAGACCAGGTTGCTCAAAGCCTCATCCAATCTGGCCTTGAACACTTCCAGGGACAGAGCATTCACAGCTTCTCTGGGCAACCTGGTCCAGTGCCTCATGACCCTCAAAGTGAAAAATTTCTTCTTCATGAAGCTGGCATGGGCCCACCTCTCAAGCCTGTCCAGATCCCTCTGGATGGCATGCCTTCCCTCCAGCATGTTCACTGCTCCACACAGCTTGGTGTTGGCAAACTTGCTGAGGGTGCACTCAGTCTCAACATCCATGTCACCAACAAACATGTTAAATAGCACCGGTCCCAGTCCTGACCCCTGAGGAACTCCACTCATCACTGGTCTCCACTTGGATATTGATCCTTTGCCTGCAACTCTTTGAATGTGGCCATCCAGGCAGCTCCTTATCCATCAAGCGGTCCATCTGTCAAATCCATATCTCTGCAATTTAGAGACCAGGACATCATGCGGGACAGCGTCAAATGCTTTGCACAAGTCCATGTAGATGATGTCTGTTGCTCTTCCCTTATCCACCAATGCTGTAACCCTGTCGCAGAAGGTCACCAAATTCATCAGGTATGACTTGCCTTTGGTGAAGCCATGCTGGCTGTCACCGATCACCTCCTTATTTTCCATCTGCCTTAGTAGTGTTTCCAGGAGGATCTACTCCATGATCTTGCCAGGCTCAGAAGTGAGACTGACTGGCTTGTAGTTCCCTGAGTTCTTTTTTCCCTTTTTGAAAATGGGGGTTATGTTTCCCCTTTTCCAGTCAGCAGGGACTTCACCAGACTGCCACAACTTCTCAAATGTGATGGAAAGCGGCTTAGCAAATTCATCTGCAAGTTCTCCCAGGACCAGCATATGGATTTCATCAGGTCCCATGGACTTGTGTATCTTCAGGTTCCTTAGACAGTCTCGTACTTGATCCTCACCTATTGTGGGCAGTTCCTCATTCTCCCAGTCCCTGCCTTTGCCTTGTGTGACTTGAGTGGTGAAGACTGAGGCAAAATATCATTGAGTACCTCAGCCTTCTCCTTGTCCCAGGTGACCAGGTCTCCTATTTCCTTCCAGAGAGGGCCCACACGCCTAGTCTTCCTTTTATCATTGACATACTTCTAGAAGGCTTTCTTGTTGCCCTTGATGTCCCTGGCCAGATTTAATTCTACCTTGGCTTTAGCTTGCCTAACTTGGTCCCTGACTGCTTGGACAGTTTCTCTGTATTCCTCCCAGTCTCACATGCCTTTTCCTCTCCATTGTCTTCAAAGGATGCTGAAGTACAAGGTTATATTTAAAGTCTTCAAAGTGCAGTGCCCCATCACTACTGAATTTTGTGCGGCTTCAAAAGCTTCAGCCAATTGAATGACCTACATATCCCCTCCAAACAGGGATATTGCAGCTACACATTTTGCCTCTTCAGCTTCCTGAAGAAAAAGAGTCCCTTCCATTAGAGATTGATTGAAACTTTTGGATATTCTACCCAGGAGAAAAAAGAACATCATCTTGCACACTTGTTTCTCTGCAAGCACTGCACTACAAAGAAAGAGAAAATAACTTTTTATTAGCATAAAAAATATCTTTTTCTGAATGCTACACGCTCACATTAAGCTAAAAGAAGGTGTCCAGTTGGCCCTTGAAAAAGTCATCTAGAACATACTTAACTAGACGACACTTAACTTATTTGTGCAAACACCACCTAGAACCTGACGTCCTGGTTAAAACAACAGCAACTTGCAGTACTGCAAAACTGCCTTCTTATAATCTGGTGCACATCTTGCTGTCACAATCAGCTCTAAACAGACACTGAATAGCTACCTAGCACATTATTTAGTCAGGTGAACTTTAAAAGTGTGATTACATTAAACCACAGTGAGATTGTAAAGAGATTTTTAATGGGGACAGGGATGTGGATTTACAGTAGACTTCTAGTGATAAAGTCTTTCTTTTAGCTGCATAAGAGAAAGAACAAAGTTACATTCATATAATTATTTATCTGAAGATGTATTATAGGAAATACAGGAAAGAGAGTGTTAGTCAGCTTTCACTGTGTCTGTCAGCTCCCAGCTTAGGATGTTGGCTTTGGGTTGGCCAGTCAGACACTCAGATATTAATTGAGGCCACGAACCCCATTTGTATGCCCCATCAGATGCTTACACAACTTAATTGTTACTTGGGGCTGTAAGATCAGAGGGGGTGAGCCAAGCTCAGTTTCTCCCTGTGGGCACGACATCACATAGACCCTGTCTTTCATGTGCTCTCATGCTCTGGTGCACATTATGGGCTCCCAAATGCAAAATGGCTGCACTCCCACTTCCTTGCAGGGCACTGAAATTGCTTTGAATGAACTTGGATAAGTTGCAGCTGTTACTGTTAGGGCTATATGTCAGGACAGGGATTTTTCTCATTTGTTGTATCCGCCTAAGAGTAATGAGCCTAGTCTAAGTTAGTGAGTTGGGCTTGCTCTCTAGCTGCTGGACTGACAGATTCAGCACCAGAAGGTGCTTCATCCCATTCTGAGACAGAGCTGAGATGTCTCTAATAAATATACATGAAATTTAGACAACTGGCTCAGATTAAGTATTCAGCTGCTAGATAGTAAAGTTAGGTGAAAGCAAATTCAGCCTCAATACGAGCCTGCAAAATTGCTGACAACCAAGATTAGGCATGTAAAAATCAAAACATGCAACTTTAGCAAAAAAGACTTTACTCTGGAAGTGTTCCTGCAGAAAAAAGAAAATAAAATAAAAACCTAGAAGGCATAGTCCTTTACAGGGAAAGTAGAGAGAACAAAGCAATATGTATGAACTCTTTTCCATGGCCAAATAAAAACCAATGTCAGGAGAAAAACAAGCCATGTATGTATTTGCCAGGTTCTCTGGTTTATTGTAAAGCAAGAGCTTCTGAAAGTCAACAGAAAGGTCAACCAGCAGGATGGACATTTTATTAAAAATGTTTAGACTGGCTTTTATTACCAAATGTAAATGAAAACCAATTAGATAATCATATTCAATGTCGGCAAAGGATTGGCATTAACACTCCCAGAATGTAATGAACGTTACAAAGGAAGTGTATTGTCCAGCCTTTGTAGAGGGAGAAAAAAATCAATTATGTTTCACCTTTTAACTGCCTTTTAAAGCCTTGCAAAATTGATTTCATACAACGTCAAAAATACAGTAATAAAACAGGGGCGACAGTAAAGCAAAAAGTGGAAAATAAAGAAAGGATGATGTACAGCACCTGTAAATGCTGGTGTGAAAACAGCAAGATACTTTTCTGCTTGGGAAGACAGGGTAAATTGGTTCTACTCCATTGCAACCATGAACGTGGTGCCAAGTTATCGTGGTAGTACCTTCTGCCAATGGGGTAAGTGGTACAATTCCTGCAAAGTAGTCCCTCTGTGGAAGATTGGCCTTTGATCTTGTTGAATTCTGTTCTCCAACAAAAAGCAATGAGCATCTTCAACTTGTGATCATGTGAGGCCATGTAACAACACTCGGTGTGTCATGAGGTTGTGATACATATGCAGTAGCTGACAATCATAGAATCATAGAATCATAGAATGGTTAGAGTTGGAAGGGACCTTAAAGGTCATAAAGTTCCAACCCCCCTGCCATGGGCAGGGACACCTCTGACTAGAGCAGGTTGCTCAAAGCCCCATCCAGCCTGGCCTTAAACACTTCCAGGGATGGGGCCTCCACAACTTCCCTGGGTAACCTGTTCCAGTGCCTCACCACCCTCACAGTAAAGAACTTCTTCCTAATATCTAATCTAAATCTCCCCTCTTCCAATTTAAAACCATTACCCCTTGTCCTATCACTAGACTTCCTGACAAAGAGTCCCTCTCCAGCTCTCCTGTAGGCTCCCTTCAGATACTGAAAGGCTGCTATCAGGTCTCCCCGGAGCCTTCTCTTCTCCAGGCTGAACAGCCCCAGCTCTCTCAGCCTGTCCTCATAGGAGAGGTGCTCCATCCCTCTAATCATCTTAGTGGCCCTTCGCTGGACCTGTTCCAACAGTTCCATGTCCTTTCTATGTTGAGGACTCCAGAGCTGGACACAGTACTCCAGGTGGGGTCTCACAAGCGCAGAGTAGAGGGGGAGAATCACCTCCCGTGCCCTGCTGGCCACGCTTCTTTTGATGCAACCCAGGATACGGTTGGCTTTCTGGGCTGCCAGCGCGCACTGCCGGCTCATGTTGAGCTTCTCATCCATGAGCACTCCCAAGTCCTTCTCCTCAGGGCTGCTCTCCAGCCATTCTCTGCCCAGCCTGTATTTATGCCTGGGATTGCCACGTCCCAGGTGTAGGACTCTGCACTTGGCTTGGTTGAACTTCATGCCATTTGCATTAGCCCACCTCTCAAGCCTGTCCAGGTCCCTCTGGATGGCATCCCTTCCCTCCAGTGTGTCAACCGCGCCACCGAGCTTGGTGTCATCGGCAAACTTGCTGAGGGTGCACTCGATCCCACTGTCCATGTCTCCAACAAAGATGTTAAATAGCACTGGTCCCAGTACTGACCCTTGCGGGACACCACTCGTCACTGGCTGCCATGTGGACATTGACCCATTAACCACAACCCTTTGAGTGCGGCCATCCAGCCAGTTCCTTATCCACCGAGTGGTCCATTCATCGAACCCGTGACTCTCCAATTTGGAGACTAGGATGTCATGCGGGACAGTGTCAAATGCTTTGCTTAAGTCCAGGTAGATGACGTCCGTTGCTCTGCCTTTGTCCACCAAGGTCGTGGCAGTATCGCAGAAGGCCATCAGGTTTGTCAGGCAGAATGTGTGCAATGTGCGCTCACAGCCCAGAAAGCCAACAGTATCCTGGGCTACATCAAAAGAAGCATGGTCAGCAGGTCGAGGGAGGTGATTCTGCCCCTCTACTTGTCCCTGGAGAGATCCCACTTGCAGTGCTGCATCCAGCTCTGGGTCTCTCAGCACAGGAAAGACGTGGGCATGTTGGAGCAGGTCCAGAGGAGGGCCATGAAGATGATCAGAGGGCTGCAGCAGCTCTGCTATGAAGACAGGCCGAGAGAGTTGGCATTGTTCAGCCTGGAGAAGAGAAGGCTTCAGGGAGACCTTATTGAGGACTTTCAATCCGTAAAGGAGGTCTACAGGAAAGATGGCGATGGACTTTTTAGCATGGCGTGTTGTGATAGGAAAGGGATAATGGCTTTAAACTAAAAGAGGGTACACAGAAGGGAGAAATGTTTTACACTGAGGGTGGTGAAACACTGGCCCAGGTTGCCCAGCGAGGTGGTGGATGCCCCATCCTTGGAAACATTCCAGGTCAGGTTGGATGAGGCTCTGGGCAACCTAATCTAGTTGAAGATGTCCCTGTTCATGGCAAGGGCAGTTGGACAAGAAGACCTTGAAAGGTCCTTTCCAACCCAAATTATTCTGATTCTGATTCTACGAACAATTGTATACCTTGGGTTGATCATCTGGGTATCAACCTTGTCTCCTGTACGTTGTAACGTTGTACATATTAAAGCAGCCAAATTAAATGGGATTCCCGACCCAGTAGGTTCCTTCTCTCCCAGCTGTGAAGCTGCTGGGGCTCTATGTCCCCAGGTCCAGCCAGCAGCAAAGTTGAACACGTATTCCCAGTGGGCATGTACATGCAAACACACATGCAGCCAGTCACAAACATGAATACAGAGAGCAGAAACTTTACCAGCACCCTGTACACGCACACAGCACTCACATAAACATTAGCAACACAGAAGACCCCACCATCTTCCTCCTCCCCAGCTGACTGGGACTGAAGTTGCTCCAGGAATATCTGCACAAAATATAGGTTTCTCCAGCAGCTGGACAGTTTATTCAGCAGCTGCTCTCTAGGTCCTAGTCCTTCCCTGATGCTTGTACTAGGACTCTCAAGCCCCTGAGGCTGGTGGCCCCAGCCTAGCAGCTGGCACCAAACCTCCTATCCTGCTAACAGCCAGCCTGGCTTGCAGCTCATCACAATTATATATTGGCTCAGAAGAGCAGGTTCACTAGCACAGGAGACAGGAATGGGATTTAGGAAGAGATAGGATAGGTTATGGTGACCAAGTGAAGGGCTCAGCCAGATAAATGTACGGACCAGCAGCCTGTTAATCCATAACCCTTTACCCTCTATTTTCCCACTTTTTTTCCTTCCTCATCCATCTTGATCCTTCCCTTCCTCTGCCTTTGGTTCTTTTGCTAAAATGTCCTATCAGCAGTCTTGCATGTTCCTGCAATCTCCTTAAAATGTCCTGTACTAGCTTTTTAAAAATCTCCAAATTCTTTCCCCCACTGCATTCCATAATAAGACCTAAGCCCTTCACGTAATAACCCTTCCAGTTTGCAGGGCATTCCTGAGAAGGTGTTTCTTTGGCTGACTCATCCAGGAACAGGTTCGCTGATTAGGTTACAAGGATTTGGCGGCCTCCCTGGGTTTTTTTGTTCAAAGAGATCAGCCCTTAATCACGTAACTGAGCAAAGAGAGCATGACATTTCTTTCAGATCTTTTTCAGCATTTTATTTTTTCTTTTCCCTTGACGTTTTTGTTGTCCTCCATTCCTCGCCTTCTCTACCAAATCATAACTAAATGTCAGCAGTTTCTGCAACAGGGAGAAAGTTTCCATACTAGTTAGCCCATACAGGGAACCTTCCCCGGTGCCATGGGTCATTGTGACATCCAGTTGTGTCTCTTCAGCCCATGAAGTAATGCCATTAACCCACATATACAGCACGCTGCTATGTTCTAGTGGGTCAGGTCACATTTCTTACAAGCAATATCAGAAATGAGGATCACAGACGCAGTCAAAATATAATATTTGGGATGGAAAAATGTTTTCCTGGAGTGTTCAGACCTGCAGGGAGGTGGACAACTTGCCCTGTTTTCTATTTGGAATGAGTGCAACTCAGTGGTCCCAAAATGAACATATGCTTATTCATGTATAAAACCATACACATGTGCACCAATACAGGCACGCAGATGCATTAATACTGCATTATAACTACTCCGCATAACAGTCCATATTTCAGTACAGAAATACTTATTAAACTATTTTTATGATATTATGATTTTTGGGTCAATTATTTAGGTTTTTTTCAAGTTTGCAGCGTTTAGTTTTTTCTTTCCTTCCCCCTTAATTCTATATAGGATTCATGTTTGCAGGATTATATTAACCCATAGTGGTTTTTGCTTTCTATAGTGGAAATAAACTGCCCTTTAGTCTAGTTGTTTAGTTGTTTAGTCGTTTAGTCAATGTGTTAGATGATGCTGGATGAGATTCAGATCAAAATCTAACTTAAAGGCTTGGGAGCTTTGTGACTCAGACATAGCAAGAAATAAACGTTATGTTGAAATAACATAACATGATCTAGTCTCAAGAACTTTTAAAATACAGAGTGGTTTTTCTTGCACACTCTCAGTACCAAAGACCACTTTGCTGTGGCTTGGGCAAGCAAAAAATATGTTATGGCTATAGAAGTATTTCCCATAGAGTAACTCGTTTAGCTGGGGTCACGTACTAATGAAATTGGCAAGTTGGAGAGAACTTTGTGAAATGCTAAAGGCCAGTTTGTATGGATCAGTGAGATTACCTTGGACACTAAGCTCTGTCCTTATGAACCACTAAGATATCAGCAAGGCAGCCCGACTAGTCAAGATCCCAGTTGTATTTCCAACTTTTCCTAAATTACAGGAAGGGTAAGAAAAATGTCAATCCCTACTTTGTTGTGATTTGGAGCCTGGTCTGGTCTCCAGACTAGGATAATCCATTCCCCTCTATTAAAGGAAATGGAAAATCCATTCCATCTCAACTAATATGTTCCATCTCTATTAAAAGAAATAGAATCTGGTTAAGCAGGAATGTTTTTATCTCTGTCTGAAGCTGAGTTCTTAGACAAGCTTGGGGCTGGAGCAAGCAAACCGAAACACAGGATCTCTTCTCTTTCACATTCTTTTTTTCCTTCTTCCTAGTATTTATTACTGTATGTAAATAATTTAACTATAACATCATATACTTAATGGCAGGGAAGAATTTTGGGCATAGCATCAGCAGTGCTTTAAATCATAAAAGCTCTGTTTAAACAAATTACTATCTTTTACCACAAAATCACTCTTCAAGGTATATATGATGCCTTGAAGAAAGGTCAAAGGAAAACTTTTTAAAACCAACTTGAAAACAGGTTTAAAGCAGTGCAACCCTATTCCTTTTTTATTACTTATTACTTGTGTTGTAGGGGACATGAAGGATACAGGTCATCTCTCCAGTGCAGAAGAGTCTTATCATGTCAGATTCCCTTTCAGATCCTTTAATTTGTGCAGAATTATTCAATTTAGCTAAGAAGACCTGTAAAATTGCTACAAGGTACCAAATTCTTCCACGTGAGAAGAGGCTCTGTCCCATCATTTACATCCCATCCTTCATTCCCACTTGGCCTGTTCAGGACTCACCAAAATTTCCTGTGTGTTTCTCTTGAATGCTCACCCTAAATGGTAATAAATCAAATTAGTGCCATTGTCTTCAGTGTGTAGGAACTTCACTGCTGCTGTTGGACTTTGCCTCTTATTCTTATAAGAACTTAGAAACATCACTCTCTTTTTTTCTCGTATCATTAGATGTTGCATTCTTTACAAAACACTTAGCATCCTCAGGGGCAATTAAAATACAAATGCTGACTATTTCCATGCATCCCCTTTTATTTTCCTGGAGACAGTAAAACACAGCTACAGCCCAAAGGCTAAAGAGGGGTCATTACTGTGCATGTTGTTATCCTCTAATGTCATCATAAATTAGTTGGAATTCTTTCCTCCCAAGCTAAAGATCAAAAAGTTCCTTTGAGGTTAAAGTTTTGTTATAGCAAAAAGATGTCCTCAAAGGATCCTCCTTTTGGAGGCTCTGCAGGCTTGGGAATACTCATACCTCCAAGGTCCCCATTTTGAGTCAAGGTCCCCATATTTCGCCATTTCCCTAGGCAGTGGCGAAAACTGGCAATATTGAAGATTTTCTTTCTCTCCTTCTTTCTAAGTCTGCTGTGATTGTTTAGAAGTTGGAGAGCTCACCTTCTTCCTTCTATGCCAATTAGTGATCTATTTTAATGTTTTATAATCATTTAATAATTATAACATATTATAAAATATATGTATTTAGTACACATCGACTAAGAATTGCAGTCACTTTCTGTTTCTGATCCCTTGCATTGTCTCATTCACTCAATGTTATTTAAAATTTCTTTTACATTAGGTCACACAGATCCACACAAGAAATCAAGTTTCCTTGTGTTAAACACTATGATCTAACACATAATAACAGAAAATTCTGTCTCATAAAGGAAGAAGAGAGAGGTTGGAAAAGGACAGGATGAGCATTCTGAGAGCCATGAACCACGGAAGACACAGCTTAACTGATGCTATTTGAAGCATGCTAAGGTGTCCCGCCTGGCCTCCAGCCACTGCTTCAGAAAGGAGCGGCACTCTTGTGGGTCCACTGTCATGTTTACTAGCCCTGTGGAGACATCATGGACAGCCTGGTATCTAAAATAGCACTAGACACCTACAATTAGGAAAGCAAATTGAGGCCCTGTGGTGGGATGCAATTCCACTTTAAGACATCTAAATGTAGGTGTATATGTGAAGTTGCCCCCATCTATGTGAGGTGTCCAGTCCGCCGTTACAGGAGGTAGAGATCTAGTCAGTACCGTCCATGTAACATAAAGACTAATGCAGCTGACAATCCAGTAGGTATTTGTTTAAAGGTAAGCGTGATTTTCTTTAGTCTTTATTGACTATTGTTACTAGTAGCTTAATTCCAACACATGAGTACCTAGCAGCATGTGTTGGAATATCTTACCTGGCCTCCAGCGTGGCTCAAGCTGGACATTCATTCACTGCAGTTCCTTTGCCTTATCTACCAGACCCATGTTGAAGTCTCAGGTAGTCTGTAATGGTTTTAGACACGCGTGTGAGCTATTGCATTGAGCCTTAAATCACTGTGGACTTAAATATCACAGGCATGTATAGACAAACTGAATCTCACACAAAGCCTCTAGCAGAGAAAGGAACTTAATTCCTCTCTGCTGATCATTGTGCCCTAACCTTTATTCTCAAATTTAGCCACATCTGTAGTAAGTTAGAGCAGAGGTCTGTCTAGACACTTTTTCTGTTGCTCATGGTAGTCAATTATAAATACTCATAAAAACTTTAAGGACAGCAGAAATGTATGGTCATACTTCCTGAAAGATCTCCCAATGGCCTACAGCTTCATCATTCAGAACTGGTGCATTTGTATTTAATGCACCAGTTTATCAGAAGTGCTTTTGTTCCATGCAAATTTTTGACATAAATGAATTTTTATGGTAATTTCTGGAACACTTTTATGGATTTCCTTTATTATTTTTATCTAATTGTTTTTTTGTTTGTTTGTTTTTCCAAATCGTTACTGTACTTATTCAAGTCTGTGTCTCAAATATCACTTTGAAAATGGGCAAGTTTAAACCTATCATTTCAGTTACACTGTCTAGTATATCTTTTGGGTAATTATGACACCCCAAAAATATACTGATTAATTTTTTAGGTGCTTACACAAAGTTCATTGTAGTGACAGAATGCTTCTTTGCCAAAAATAACAATATATCAACAGGGTGTGTGAAGATCATATCAAGGATTTTCAAAGGACTGCTGGTTTGTTTTGCTTCTGATTTTATTTATTTATTTATTAATGTGTAATGCAAAGCAATTTAGAGAGGTCTGATTTTCAGCAAAAATGTGAAATTTATCCATCTCTTCAATTTGGGTACCAGCATTATTATCTTGCAGGTGTCTCTGATGGGACTAGCATAGCAAAAAAAGCACTGAAAACGTTTTTCATGTTTCCCACTGACTGAGGAAGCACAGTATTCAGTCATTCTGAAGAGTGTTTCTCTTCCAATTTAAGATCTTTTGCCTAGAATTTCAGATAATGTCCCCAACTGAAGATAATTTCTTATCGAAGAAAATGCCTTCAGGATTACCGCTTCACACCAGGAAATAATAATGAGAATAATGTACTGAAAAAACAAAGATGAGTTTTCTGCAGCTATATCCATCATACAGACAAGTAACTTCTTTCACACTCTGATATTTGGGAACCAGTTAGGTTTGTTTAGTTACATAAGGTTATGTTACATACTGAGCTTTTTTCTGTGCTTCTAATTGGAGATCAGAAAGTGAGTATTATGCCTTGAGCCTGGAAAAAGTTCTGCCTACAATGGTAACTGTAAGGACATTTTTTGTTGTTGCTATTGATAGTGGAGTTTTTTCATCTAAAGTTGTGGGAAATTCAATCTATAAGGATCAACTTCTAGAGCAGACATTTATTTCTTTATTTTTCTTTTGCCAACTGGGATACTGATAGGGTAGGTTGCATATACAATTAGCTACCAGATGCTTCCAGACATAATTGTTTGTGTCCCATGACATTGCACATCTTACCTGTCTGATATGTCCAAGAAGCAAAAGATGAGACTACTTTTAATTCTAAATATAAACAATCAGGCAGGTCTCTGCCATGGTTATTCTGCTCTTCACTACACTTGTGCTTAAATTAGGTGATTTTCTTATCATGAGATTATTCCCAGTTTATGTTTTGAAGATGTCTTCTGGTTATTAAAGTGATTTAAGGAAAATGAATCTATCAATAATTTCTGATAACTCAATCACTAAAGTAATTAGTTTCATATTATTTTCAATGTTTTCTTCTAAAAGAGAAGTGTTACACATTTTTTTTTAAACTCTGCAACTTTGCTGTTGCAATAAAGTGAGTTTTCTTTCATTCGGAGGGGTGTAGGGTTTTGGGGTTTTGGTGGTTTTTTGGTGTTGATGTTTTTGTCTTGTTTGGTTTTTTTTTCTTTAAATCATTATTATGTAAGTCAATCACTTACTTTAGTATTTAATAGATCGTATTTAAATACTTTGGTCCCAAATCCACCTTCAGGCACCGGAAACATTACTTTCAAGGTCTCTGGCTATTAATGATCCTGCTCTTAAAATTCAGATATTTCCATGCTCTCAGAAAGAAACTGTTAGAAGCCTTTTCATCTACTTTTCCTATATCAGTCCTTTTACCCTGAAACTGGATTTGATGAGACACCAATATCTTTGGGGGAAATAAGGGGTTCAATATGGTTCAGAAGCCTGGTAAGAAAAACACAGAGCTTCTAAATTTTCCCAGAATACTCTGCTCTGTAGAATATTTCAACCCAGCAGTTCCTGAAAGTCTGTAGCTATTATTGCCATATATGGAAAATAAATCAATAGAGTAAGTTGTCAATAAGGCAAAACTACTTGTAAAGTGGATACAATTGGGGTTTTTTTCTGCTTAAATACAATAGTTTACTTCTGAACTACAAAAACAGATTTATTTTTTTTTTCCCCCAGAATTAAAGGAATCACAGAAAGCAACAGGCATTTTGGGGATGTGACGTATCTGACTAAAGCAGACATCTAAAATAGGTCAGGTGTGCCATGTCTGTTCCTATCCACTGGCTCCATGAAAGGAACCGAAGTTGACTGGTTCAGATGTAGACTTCTGCACTGCACAATTTATTTCAACTAATTCCAGCAGTGTGATTCATTTTGAGATGAAGACATCTATATATCTTTGAGTGTATGAGGGATCTACAGTATCATATCACAGTAAAGTTGAATATGTAGGCTAAGGGAATATTTTTTATTATAACATCAGTAGAGAAAAGGCAAGATTTTCTTCATGTTCCCTTTTTTAGGCTTGAAGTAGAAGCAGCAAACTTCGGGCGGAGGATGAATTGCTGTGACAACTTAATTGTGTTAATCAATTAGACAATTCAAGAGAAAAAGGTGATTACTGAAAGCTGACAATGCGCTGCCTGCAGAGGAGGACATAAAAGCAAACAAACAATCATGCCTGCCAATTTAGCCTGGAGGGAACACTCGCATTTTCTTCTGACCCCAAATCTAAGCAGCAGTTGAACTTTTGAGCACAACAGCAAGTCACATCAACCAGCTGCTTTCAATTCCACGCAGGATTTCACTGTCCAGCCTACTGTCTCTAGCCCGAAATATGTGAGGATGTGCTTCCAGCAGCCATTCATCAATTTTTCTACTCTACTGCAAGGATGCAAAAACTGCTGGAGGTGTGCATTTTTTTTTATTTTTTTTTTATTCCATACCTACCCAAAATAGAGAGAATGAATAAGCTTTGTTCAGCATCCAGCCTAACAACCCACTAACCTGAAAGATCATCTCAAGGGTGAGAGAGGGTTATAGGGTAACACATTTTGGCTGCTGTTTACCAGATAATAGAAGCCATCACAGAAAGAGGAAATTCCGAGTGACACTTTCCTGACAGCTAATCCCTTGCAAGCTGTCAGGTGCAAACTGTGTGGAGCACTTCCCCAGCATGTGAGCAGACCCTACCGACAGTTCAATGAGCCATTCAAAGCACATTGCTCTGCAAAAGCCTGACCTGCAGGGCAGTCTCCCATCGACTAGCCTGATGTGTGCTAATTGTGTACCACAAGTATTAAATTAGCAAGGCAATCGTCTTCCATTTGCTTTTTCTCCTTCTCTCTCTCTGCTTTCTAATTTGCTTGAATCATGCACTCAAGAGGAATTTTTAGACTAGGAAGCTTGTTAACTAAAATATACTTCTCCGTTCACTTGATTTCATCTGCCAAAAGCCTCAAGCAAAAGTGCAAGTAAGGACAGATAAAAGAGCAGTAATTAGAGCATATAATGTTTTTTTTTTTTCTTAAAAATAATTTATGTGATAAAGAATGTGGGTTTATTGCTACTTGCCTTTCATTTTGGAGGTCAGAAACGCATGATTTCATGACTTCTGACCTCAGGTGTATGAAGACTGAAGATTCTTCTTCTTGGTCGATGGCTCCTTGAGATGTCAATGAAATAATTTTACTGTTGTTCTTCAGATTAAAACAGACGCCATTAGTGAGACAAGAGTTCCTGTGGCCTGAATGCAGTAGTAAGAGATTTGAAGCCCCTCTGTGTTCTTCGGGATAAATCAGATCTTCAGTGAAGTCAACAGAGTTGAAACCAGTGTTACATCATGGTATATATGCAGTGCAATTTGCACATATATTATATACAAGTTTTACATATATGTGAAGTTCCTAATGACTTCTCTCATTTTGCTGTTTTTCTTAGTTTAAATACCAGATGGATATAGAAGAGGCTGGAATACTTTAAGCACCAAGACTTTAATTTCTGTAGAAAACAGCTGGGAGACACGGTCAGCTGTCTGAACTGGAAGAGCTTTGTTTCAAAAACTGGCACGCTGCTCCCCACCTTCAATGAGGGTTTTTCACCCACCCAGCCATGTGATAGGAAGGCAGTGGTAACATTGTGAGAACAGAGCAGGGAGGATCTGGATAGTGTTGGTCAGAGTTTATTAATAGGAATGTCAGAGAGGCCGAGCAGAGGTAATGCTGTCTTCCAGCTTCTGCTCACAAACAGGGAAGAACTGGTGGCAAACGTGGCCACAACAACAAACGTGAGATGATTAAGTTGATGTAGTGGAAGGGTGGGAAGGCAAGCAGAAGAAGCACGAGGGGATTTGGGACAACAGACTACAATTGGCTCAGGGTATTCCTGGGCAGAATTCCCAAGGAAAATTCAATAGGGGAAAAGGCAAGAGAGTTAGCTGACTTACAAAGAAAACTGAGGAACAAATGTCCCGTTATGCAGAAAGTCTGGGAATTTCAGCAGAAGATGCTTGTGATTAAGCAAGACACTTCTTTAAACACAGAGAGATAGTATGGAAGTGAAAACAAGGACAGGTGGTAAAGAAGAGATGTTAGAGCAGAGTTTAGGACTTTAAGTACAATATGAAAAGGCCAAAGGCTAGATGAAGTTTGGGAAGGAGCCACCACTGGTGAGTAATTGTTTAGAAAGTATACAGAGCAACTGAGTGCATACAGATCCATGGGGCTGGATGGGATAGACTCAAGAGTGCTGGAAATGTTGCCAATGTGAGTGTGAGGCTACTGTCTATAATTTGTGGACTATTGCTGTAAATGGAGGAAGTCCTTGGCCACTGGAAAAAAAACTTTAAGGAAATGAAGATGGAGGAATCTGGGAACTGAAAGTTGGTCTGTCTCATCTCCATCACAGGTCATATGATAAATGAAATACTCCCTTAATCCATGTCCAAGCACATGAAGGAGAAAATGGTAAACAGGAGCAGTGAAAAATGGAGTTACAAAGGATGGGTCATTCTTGAAGAATCCAATTTCCTTCCGCAAATGTTCAGGTAACTCTGTTAATGGTGGTTGTACATATTTTGGTTTACTAAGGTTTCCAATGCCATCTTCCCCAGTATTCTCATATGGGGACTGCAAAGGTATACTGTAAGATAGGTTGCAAGTTGGCTGAACCAAGGGGCATGAGTGGAAATAACAGTCTAATTACTTCTGTCTTTATCTAGTGTTGTCAATACTCCCACTTCAAGTGGGCCATTACACTGGAGACCTCTACAAGTCCACAGCTCGGAATTTCTAGAAAAATGAGTTTTTGTTTTTTGCTTTTCAAGTGCTGCTGGTGTTAGTAGCAGCACCAATTCAATACTGAAAAGCAGGAAGACATCCAGGGAATGTATTCTACGTTGTCATTCTTCTATAGGAACACTAGATTGATAGCTGTGTGGCATAGTAGCTAAGAGAAATACATATGTAAACATTTCAGACAGATAAAAGAATATATCCATCTTTTTCCTGCTTCCTCCTTGGTAAACTGTCCTGAGTGGAAGCACAGTGTTAAACCTGAAAACCCAGGGCACATCTCAAGACATAGTGGGTTCAGTCAAGTTCCTTTTCTATCTGCATAACAAAGATTGTCATTGTACCTGGAATTCTCGTCGCCATTTCAGCAGATAATTATTTGGTTCAATGAATGCTTGTTAGGTTAGACATCAGGAAAAAACCTGTCAACCAGCAAGGGTAGTTACCCACTGCACTATGCATGCTTTTGTAAGCGTGAAATCTCCTTCTGCCCTTACTGCAGGTTTAAGAATGGGACAGTCAATCATATGTCAAGAATGATTTAGATAAAGTTTGACCCTCCCTTAGGTCAGAAATGTGGAAGAGATGGTCTTTTGAGTTCTCTTCCAGAGAGCTGCATCTATGAATCTAAATTTCTACTATTGGATTTCTATGATTTTCTATGAATATTAAACTGCTGTCTAGGTCCAAGGCATATTGAGATAAAAAATGACATTCCTGCAGGGTGATTCAGTCCATTCTAAACAGAGGTGAACGTTTTACTAAAGGAAGTGGGTGAGGGTGAATAGATCTGAAAAAGATGCCCCAGAAAATTGATTTCTCAGTTCATCTTCTTAGCAAGAAGCCATGAAGATGAATTGAATCATTGGGATAAGTTATTTGTTTTGCTGTCACAAGTGTTTGGTGTACTGGAGATAACAAAGCTGCCTTGTAACTTAGAAACTTTTCCCAAAACATTGAACTCTTAGACAGCCAGGTAGGTGGAACCACTGCAAAGAAGTGTTTTTCATTTTCAAAATTATGAAATAGTAGGTTTATGAAGTTAAAATTATGTATTAGCTTGGATTTCTCAGAAAAAAAGATCCATACTATGATGTTAACAATTTTTTTTCTAGTTGATTGTAGATGTCCATAGTAGTTCTACATTTGAGATAGCTGTTCATTCAGGAATTCTCCTTTTCACTTTTTTTTATCCTTTAAATCATTTAAGCCATCTAATAATTATTAAAAGATAAGAAAAAAAAAAAAAGTTGTGTGACACACACATCTAGTTGCATGTCACGTTGGTTTTGATTTTTTTTTTACAATGAAAAAAAAAGTCATATTTTGACAACATAAAAAAAAACAAGGTTATGTGTCAGAATAGGAAATGTACAGCTACTGTCTTGATTACATCCAGGACTCACAGAAAATGTTATTAAAATTTCTGCAAAGATTTCTACTTCAGCAACAGAAGTGAAAGATTTTTATTGCTTTAAAAAGCATAATATTATCAGAAAATTCTCCTTCCAGACTGAAGTCTTACATTAGTTCACGTAAAAGTAAATTTCAAATTACAAGATGAGACCTCCTCAGTTTCAAGCTTTGCAACTCTCAAGGCAGGTTGTTTGGGGTGCACAAGACTAATCTGAAGAGCAATCTCTCTCACCAATCATGTAAAAAGAATTACAACTCCTGACCAGTTGCAAAGGTCTTGTAAGAATCTTTGCAAATGTAGCTCCTGCCTCTCCAGGTGCCATACAGGTGCATTATGTGGTGCTGTGCCCAAGATAATAATCCTTTCTGGAAGTCTAAGTAATGTTAGGGCAATCACCACACTAAATATCTGACCATGCAGAGCTTGGATCAACGTGCCATCAGCAAATGTGTGCTCGTGTTTTCTGTGCAATCATACACTTTACCAGCAAGTTATCTAGAAGTGGTCAGAAAAGATGAATGGCTTTACCTAAGGAAAAATATGTAAATTATACATAGGTGCTCGCAGACTGAAAAGCAGTGATTCTACACAACTAACATCACTAAAATACAAAACCTTGTGGTCAAAATGTGTAGTTATATAAAACTGATCTCCCATGTAATGCTTTGAGAGAACGGACCAAGCTTCTTCAATATATATCTCTACACATACAGAACTCCTAACGCCCCATCTCCGCTCCCTAAGGTGTCACCTCACCAGCCAACACCACTGCAATTGGGAACAGGGAAAGGGAAGTTTATGAGTTTCTGCCCTCTGAACATATGGCATGACAGAGACAATTTCTGGACTATGCAGTCTAGTTCAGGATCTGAGTCACCAAAGGACACAAGATGATAAAATCAGAGCAGACAAAAAGAAAGTCCCTCAAAAAGAATAAAAGAAAAAATACTTTGAAAGTGAAGGTGAAAATCAATTCAAATTAAATGGAAACCCCCCCACTTGTAAGAGGGAGGGCAATCAGTCATTGAAATAATACATCATGGGATATAATAAGACCTTATCTTCCTAAATGTCTTCAAATGAGGACTGAACTGCATAGCTGATTGCTTAAAAACTCATCAAACCTCACACGAATGAAGCTGATATCCATAGAGTCATAGAATCATAGAATGGGTTGGAAGGGATCTTAGAGATCATCAAGTTCCAACCCCCTGCCATGGGCAGGGACACCTCCCACTAGACCAGGTTGGTCAAAACCGCATCCAACCTGGGCTTGAACACTTCCAGGGATGGGACCTCCACAGCTTCTCTGGGCAACCTTTGCCAGTGCCTCACCACACTCACAGGAAAGAATTTCTTCCTGAGATCTAATCTAAATCTACCCTCTTTCAGTTTAAAACTGTCACCCCTTGTCCTATGGCTACACTCCCTGATCTAGAGTCCTCCCCAGCTTTCCTGTAGCCCCTTTAGGTACTGGAAGGGGCTCTAAGGTCTCCCTGGAGCCTTTTCTTCTCCAGGATGAACAACCCCAACTCTCTCAGCCTGTCCTCATGGGGGTGGTGTTCCAGACCCAACGTTACCCTTTTTGAAGGGTAACATTTTTTCCTGTAATGGAGGAAGATAAACTGCATTGTTTCAATAGTATGTTGCATCTCGAAAATCTACAAATGAATTTTTAAGGAATGCTGACTCTGAAAGAGGAGTATTTTTCACCAGCTGCAGCTATCTAAATTTCACTGTTTAGTTTAGGAGAAATTGTGTCATACTCTCCATGTAGTCAGAGCAGACTTGCAGGTACATCCAGAACCTGAACGTTCCGTTCTCCAAAAATCTCCTAACAAAGGTGTGGTGAGGAGCTGGACTGTAAGACAAGGCAAAGGTAGTTTAGAGAAACCCTAGGTTTGTCCTTACTTCCACTTAGACTGTATCTACTGAGGATCAGGTGAAACTGAGAGAAGCTGGATGTGAAAATCTACAGATAGAAATGTCCCGTCTGTGTGTTAACTTCAGGATCCCCGTGTTCTGAGACTTGTAAATGTGCTGGAAATAAAATCCTTTCTTAGACACTAATCCCTGGCATTATTTTTCTTGTATTATCTTGTCTGTAGCGTAAAACTCAATGCTCTATTTTTTCTCCCCACTTTGAGAATATCATTAATGCTAATTGTGAACTTGGCTGTGATTGCATATTGCTTAGTTTGGTGCTAATGAATGTGAATAGTAATTTGTACTATATTGAATTAGCATCATATCTCAGAGACCATGGAGAATTGAACCCTAAAGCTTTCATCATCCCTTTCTTCTCTTTTACCAGCCAGGCCTCATAGCTTTTCTGCTATTTGCAAATCATTTAGCAGTCTGCTTACTGCCCAGCTAAGACGAGATCATCACCACTGACAAGAGCACTGTAATATCTTATTACCAGCTAAATATAGACTCCTTGTTTAAAGACGAGAATGAGTTAAGTTAATTGTAATTCTTTGGAATATGATGATGTATTAATTATTGTGAAAATTTATAATCATTATGTTAAATTAATTTATGTTGCAGAAAATGCATGCTTGCGCACAGAATTGCACAGTATCAGAGGCATGTTTGTTAAGACCACAGTTCAGAAGAATTAGCTTCTTGCTTTTTAGATCATGTATGGAACATAAACATATCTTGTATCCTCTGGGATGACTTAAGCAAAAGCAAAATTAAATGCATAAAACATAAGAAACAATTCCTTGTAAAGACATTATCCAATGAGGTAATGTGACTTTTATGCACGTATCAGAATTAACAAAAACTACATACTTGGGGTGAATTTTTTAGAAGCAAATGGAAAATAAATAAGTTGCTTGGGAAATTAAAGATTTTGTTATATTTTTTGAGACCTCACTTCATGAGAAAAAGGGATCACTCACTCAGACCAATGACCTTTTACACATTTAGGTGAAGAAGAAAACTGGTCAAAGAGGAGACTATACAGAAACCATATTGTAGTTCAGATATAATTTTCAAAAACATGTCTCTCCATTCAGAAGGATGTTGTGAGGGACCATGTGGCCTTAGAGAATTTATCTGGCATTAGAAAATTCCAGGTAACCAACATCTATATTTCTTCCCTTGTCCACTGAGGTAGTCAGTCTCCACCACAGAAGGTCACTAGGTTGGCCAGGCAGGACTTGCCTTTGGTGAAGCCGTGCTGGCTGTCTCAAATCATCTCCCTGTTCAGGAAGTAGAGTTAATTATTTACAAATATGTTCATAAGATCATAAGAGGCTTAATTGTCAGAAGATCTTATGTTTGAGTCATAGTAACAAACTGTAGTTGTATTTAAATTTATTATTATTAAATGCAAATAAAAAAATCAGAAAATGATTTGAAAGACTTCATATTTTTTGCTTTCTTACCTGAATCAATAAAATACTGTATTTCACCTTCACTTATTTTCTAACAAAATATTATTTTCTCATTATGTAATATTTTAAAAAATAATCAAGTGAAGATAGTATTTTAAATGATACTTTACAGCCCTTCAAAAGAAACTGTTTTTTTCTTTTCCAAACAATACAGGTAGGATAAAGCAACCAAAAAATACTGCCTTTTCAACTGCAACTGTTTAGAATGTTAAACCCAAACATTCAAATCAGTTCTTTGTTGCTAAAGTTTTACAAAAAGCCCCAATAAATTCAGTTGCTTCCCCAGATCTGGAAATGATGCTTTTAGAATAGTGAGAGGTTATTCCTGATGGACTCTGAGTCTGGTCTTACAGTTATACTGGAGACCGATCTGTTCCTCATTGCCTTTACACTTTTTCAGTCCTTCCCTGTGGTCTCAGAGTTATGTGACATTTCATACATAAATGTTATAGAGGTTACTCCGATATTCTCTTTAACAAAGAAAAAAGTTCTTTGAACACATTCTTTGTGGCTGTAAATAAAATAAAGGAAAGTAATGAGAGGGTTAAAGCTATTGTTGGATCCATGGACATGGACATGGACACGTCCGGGGTGGGGGGGGGAGAGGAGAGTTTGTATGCTCTGCTGATTACAAAATAAGGAAACCTGTGGGCAGTGGGTAGATCCATGCTTATTCCTATCTACGGGTGAGATTTATTCCAGAATCAGTCTTTTTCAACTGTTTTAGCTGACGGCAGTGTTAAAGTTTTCATCTTTTCTCCTTGGATGCAATTTGCCAGCTTAATTTGCCTAATGTGATATTCACCCTGATATTCATTCTGAGTTCTCCCACTGTGATTCTCCCACCTGATTCTTTGTTTTGTTACCTTGAACTCATCTAAACAATCCTCTGACAAGCTCATCAGTGCTTTATGATTGTTCCTACAGAAGCAGAAACAATAGCTGAATGAAAAGGCTCAATTAAATAAGTAATTTATGTCGTATTTTTTCAAGCCTGAATCCTAGTTTCAGGCTTAAGAAAAAAACAACCCCACATTGGTTTGAGAATGTTTTTTTCTTTTTAAATCTTCCAATCAATTTCTGAATTAAACAGTAGAGTTCAATATGACCAAAACATCTGTGATGTTAGTGTATCTATTTTAAATTACTTCTGTCTGGAATGAATATAACTCATTGAATTAAACCTTCAAAACAGAAAACTGGAATTGTACCATCTAAGAATCTTAGCATACCCCATATCAGTTCAAATGTCCTTATCAAAAATTGAAAAAGCATTTGGCCATTTTAATCACATTGTTACAAATATGTGATTCTGCTACTGTAAACCCAAAAACTGAGTAGGACCACTTCAGGGAGGGGAATGGGGTTCAGAAAATGTAGTATCAGCACAGTACATCCAAAAGCTATAGAGGAACAGGCTCCTCAGAGGTCTGACATCAAGGAGACGTCCCCAGGCCATTCTGCCAGAGGGGAATATGTAAGTGTTCTGTAAGGCCTCAGTGACCAAAAGCATTAAAATTTGAGTGATATGGCTGGCTTAGAGACTGGAAACACCTACAGGAAAAATTACTTGCAGTTTAGCAAATTTCTGGTAAGAGATGGGAGGTGGGAAATGGTGTGGTCTCTTCAAACTCTGCTTCTCCACATGGGGTTTCAGATCACCTCTTTGTGGAGGATTTAGCTAAATCTAAATTGTTGTATGGAGACATTTTGAGTTCCCTGTTCTTATTTACTCCAATTATACCATGATTCTCTCCTACTTCATAGTGCAACATTTGCTTCCCAGGGACTGAAGGAACCTAACAGAGTGAAAGAGGTGCAGGAAAGTGGGACAGTGTGTAACCAGGTCCAGCCCTAATATGAAGTCATGGCGTGGCTGAGACGTGACTCATAGGAAACAGAGAGGGCACCTGAATCCCACAGCTCAGGAATGTTTTTGTGTGATAGACAGTAGAACCATAAAATCATGGAATGGTTTAGGTTGGAAGGGACCTTAAAGATCATCTAGTTCCAACCCCACTGCCACAGGCAAGGAATACTCCCACTAGAACAAGTTGCCCAAAACCTCAACCAACCTGGTTTTGAACACCTCCAGGGATGGGGCAACCTGGTCCAGTGCCTCACCACCCTCAGAGTGAAAAATTTCAACCTTGCATCTATTCTGAATCTCCCCTCTTTCAGTTTAAAACCATTACCCCTCGTCCTATCACTACATGCCCTCGTAAAAAGTCCCTCTCCAGATTTCTTGTTGGCCCCTTCAAATACTCGGAAGGTGCTCTAAGGTCTCCGCAGAGTCTTCTTTTCTCCAGGCTGAACAACTTCAACTCTCTCAGCCTGTCCTCATAGCAGAGGTGCTCCAGAGAGAGATCATCTTTGTGGCGCTCCTCTTTACCCACTCAAAGAGGTCTATGTCTTTGTCATGCTGGGGGCTCCAGAACTGGACACAGTATTCCAGAGCTGGACACAGTATTCCACAAGAGTGGAGTAGAGGGGCAGAATCCTCTCCCTCGACCTGTTGGCCACACTGCTTTTTATGTTGCCCAAGATGTGGTTGGCTTTCTGGCCTGCAAGTGCACATTGCTGGCTCATACTGAGCTTCTCATCCACTGGCAACCCCAAGTCCCACTCCTCAGGGCTGCTCTTGATCCATTCTTTACCCAGCCTGTATTCATGGTTGGGATTGCCCCAACCCATGTTCAGGACCTTGTACGTGGCCTTGTTGAACCTCATGCGGTTGTCATGGCCCCACCTCTCAAGCCAGTCCAGGTCCCTCTGGATGACATCTCTTCCCTCCAGGGTGTTGACCACTCCACATGGCTTGACATCATCACCAAATTTGCTGAGGGTGCACTCAATCCCAACATCCATGTTGCCAACAAAGATGTTAAATAGTACTGGTCACAGAACCAACCCATAAGGAACAACACTTGTCACTGGTTTCCACTTGGACATCGAGCTGTTGACCGCAACTGTTTGAGTGTGGTGATTTAGCCGCTTCCTTATCCACTGAGTGGTCCATCTATCAAATCCATGTCTCTGCAATTTAGAGACCAGGATGTCATGTGGGACAGCGTCAAATATTTTGCACAAGTGCAGGTAGATGATGTCTGTTTCTCTCCCCTTATCCACCAATGCTGTAACACTGTCGTAGAAGGCCACCAAATTTTTCAGGCACAATTTGCCCTTAGTGAAGCCATGTTGGCTGCCACCAATCACCTCCTTATTTTCCATGTGCCTTAGTAGAGTTTCCAGGAGCATCTGTTCTATGATCTTGCCAGGGACAGAGGTGAGACTGACCGGCCTGTACTTCCCTGGCTCTAATTGAGTAGAAACCATTACTGGTCTGATCACCCATTCTCTTTCCCTTTCATGATTATATATCACTGTGGGCTGAGTCTGAGAGACATGTACTAGTTCTCTCTACTATAGACTTGCCTGAGTCTTATATACTAAATTTTCAAAATGTGATGGATTTTTTTATCTACTTAAATGCCTTTCAAGGATTAAGGTCCTTTTTTAGCTTGTTTGCATCTCTGTTCTGCCTTAGTAAAAATGAGTACCAGTGTTGTCCTCCTTCACAGCACTGTCATGAAGATTACTAAGTTGAAACATGTGAGGACATATGTAACGTATTATAGATGTGTTCAGAGCACATGGAGGATTGTTCAGTACTAAGAGAGGATCATGGAAATTAACCTGAAGTGCAGAGCACATGTGCTTTGCCCTAATCTTCAGTAGGTTATTTACCACAGTTCCTCAAGTCAGACTGCAATATGGTGATAAATATAATCACTGAAGGTATCAGACAGAAAATGACTATTAGTAATACAAAGATAACCTGTGGCATCAGTGAAAACACTGCTAAAATCCACCCTTCAAAAAAAAAATTAAATTACTAGAAAGGGCTTAGAAAACAGTAATTTTGCTTCTTTAGAGTGTGAAACTCATTGAACACGTTGAAGAGGAGATTGGCAAGTAAGTTGATTAAGGTCTATAAATATGTGTTAAGATTTCTTCACTGGTAGGAGAAAAGATTGCTGATAGATGGAGGCTTGGTGTCCTGCAGAATGCAAGACCCATTGAAATAGTCAAACACAGGAGCTGTTATTTGAAACAAGACAAATTCAGGTTATAAATAAAAACCAAAGATTCAACAGGGAAATAATAAACCACATGCAGAGATGCAATCGACTCACTCACCTTTACATTAAGACAAGAGATCAGTAATGCATACTCTGGGGAACAGAAATAACTGAATGTAAGTATTACAGCTTGTGTCATACAAGAAAATTTAGGTCACAATCATCCTGTCTGACTTGAAAACATAAATACGTATTATTTTTCAATCTATAATTTGAAACAATCTCACATGGTATTTAGAAACACCATGACCAGGTGTGGCTTACTTTCACCAGCATGACCATTTATTATCACCACTAACACAGAACTATACTGAAACATACTGACCCTTATTCAGAATCAGGGTCCCTTTCTCCTGGGCAAGAACCAAACCCATGCCAATATTCCTGCCACCAAGTAATACACCTTTTTGAGTAATATCTTTAATCTTAAATGGCATTTTTCTGCTGTGAATCTCCTGCATATGATAGTGCAAAGTTCTTCTCTGATACATTTCAGATCAAAATATGAAATTAATCTTACTTGAATTTACATCTGCAGGCGTATTTCAGCGATTTGACTGTGTATGCCTTTTGTCAAATACATTTGTCATAAAATGGTATTTTCCCCAAACCTTCCAGAATAAATAAAATATTTTGTTTACAGAAATAGCCTTGGGTTTAAAGTGTAAAAAATACCCTGATACTTTCTGGTTTCACTACATTTCTAACAAAGAAAAATTTTAGAAGTTTGGGAATTTTCTATAAAACCAGTATTTTTAAAACCAGTATGTGACAAAGAAACCCTGTTAGCTGTGCTTTGAAGTTAAAACATTTAACTAATATTTAGAAATCCAAGCCATGAAGAACTGTCTCTTCTTCATTCACATCTCAGTTACCACTATATTAAATCTGTCCAAGAGCAGGTAAAACCCTCAAGTTCTTCTATATAATGAGAAGAATAATAAGGATTATTAAAAGATATGAAATATTTAAAGAAGATATTTAAAGAAATGCCAAAGAAGATAATGGAATATATCTGTGGAAATAGATCTTCTTTCACAATCAAGGTCAAAAGGTAGCCTAAAGAATAAACTGTGCCACTTTCAACACCAAGGAAGTGGTGTGGCCATCTGTTTTGGATTCCCAGGGTGCCCCTTAGAGGTGCAAACACCACGGCTGGTCTTAGATGCAAAGCTTAAACTCATGTTTCTGCATTTCAACTGAGATATCTGAAAACCTCTTCAGACGTATCCTCTACTTTCAATATAGAAGTAATATGTTACTATGACAGAGAAGACTCTTGTCTTTGCATTCAGTTATCACATGCCCATACTCAACGATTTACTTGTCATTGTGTACATAAGGTGAACGAAAGTACTAAATCTTTCAAATTAAAATTAAATGTATTTTCTGCTCTTTTTACCCCTGAATAACATGGTCAGACATGAAAGCACCATGTACTCTCAATTAACAAACTATAGCTAGCAGCACTTTTCCATAAGTGTATGACATTAAAATTGTGCCTTAGGAAAATATAGTTTTGATACATCACTATGTAGCTAAGTAATACATCATTACTGAAAAGGATGTGGAGTGTTTTCTCTGTTGAATAGATGTCCAAGATTTTAGATGTTCACTCATATTCTGTGGACTTTATTGTGACAGTAAAACATTTATCAATAATGACCAAAAAAAATATCGCTTTCAAGTGGACTTCAAGGCTAGGCATTCACTAGCAAAATTCAGCTCATAAATCAGCTTTAAAATATTACTATTCTGTGAAATAATTTCTTGTCCTAATGTATCCAGGGAACTTGTTGACTTTCTCACGCAGAGTTTCAAGAGAAATATTACACACTCCTTTGTCAAAGTGGAGGCTTTCAAGTTTCGTGGGAGACATTTGAAACCAGGATGGTGATTTGTTTCTGGTTACAGATATTTGGACCACATAAGATATTCCTCCAACTCAACATCCTAGCCAGTAATCCTGGAACAAAGGAAATCCTACCTGAACATGAGGAAAAACTTCTTTACTTTGAGAGTGTCAGAGGTCTGAACAGGCTGCCCAGAGAGGTTGTGGAGTCTCCTTCTCTGGGGATATTCAAAACTTGCTTAGATGCATTCTTGTGCAACCTGCTCTAGGTGAGCCTGCTTTGTAAGGGCGTTGGACTAGATGATCTCTGAAACTCCCTTTTAACCCCTACCATTCTGTGATACTGTAATGTTAAAGGTTTCAGTAAGAGTGGTAGAATTCAAAATTTGGTTGATTATGGAACAAAATATATAGTCTTAACAGATGTAGAAAGAACCCCAAGGGAAAGCAAACTGTATGATTATCTGCAACTTAAAGGTCAGTGGCCAACTGAAAATCAGACCCTAATTTTCTGGGTCTTGGTACCATATCTTTGCCATTACAATTCATTTCCTGTATATTGCAAATATAAATATTCCAACATGAATATCAATCTCTATTATATTCTTGAATGCATTTATACTTTTTTAGCTTCTATGCTGAATTCTGCGAACTAAAAGGCCAGCAAACTCCAGGACTCTGGCATATTCTTTGGCTGAAATAACCATTAAATAGAGAAAACCAAATACAGTAAAAAGCATATCATAATGTGCTATTAGTTTCATTTTCTAAGGGCAATGGTAACTTACTACACTTTCGACCATTGCACATACTATGAGTGACACATCAGTTGATCCATAATACCTGGCCCTGGGTGCTCATATCCCATTCCAAAAGATAGCTAATCCAAGCTAGCTGAGCCCTTTTCCACTGGGAAAAAATAATTTCACATTTGACCTGGATTAAGAGCTCACAGACAGACAAGCACCACAAAAGTGCTGACAAGTAATGAATGGCTTCCTCAGTATGCCTCAGAGCCTTTAAAATTCTTCGAACATACCAGGGAAGTGTCAAAAGAAACTCTATAGTATCAGGCATTTTGGATTGCAAAGGGCCTTTGGCAAGATCACACACAAAGGACTATTAGAAGGATGTTCTAAGTAGTCATTATCACAGAAACACTGAGGTTGGCAGGTAGCTCTGGGGATCGTCTGGTCTAACCACTCCGCTCAAAGAAGGGTCAGCTAGAGCAGGTTGCCCAAGATTGTGTCCAATTGGGTTTTGATTATCTCCGAGGATAAAGACTCCATGGTCTCTCTGCACAATTCAGCACTTCTCAAAGTTGGTCAGCAGAAGTAGTGCAGGATTCTATTGACTGGATCTCCCTTGCTTGTAAGAGGAACTGTGAGAATTATCTTAGAGGGAGGTTACTAAAGGTGATCTAAAGGCAATAGTAAATTCCAGGTTAGAAGTCAAGATGCCAAACAGGACATTAGTAGGCACAAGGAGTGGAATACTGAGTGATGCCCTAATGCAAATCAGTAGAGCAGCTTCCTTGAGACTGGTGTTTTGATTGGTAAAATCAAGTTGAAGTCAGAAACTGTATAAAAAGAGGTGGCTGGATTGAACCAGTGGGAATGACGAAAGGACTGCAAAACCACTTGCATACTACAAGTGAGGGAAAAAAATGTCACAATAAAAAAAAAAGACTGAGGTAGAAACACGGGAAAAGAATTAACGGCTTAGAGAAGGCAGATATGAAGTTCTGTTCTCTTCATCTCAGATTGAAAAAAGGCATCAGAGTGAAATAAGAAAAGCAGTTTGTGCTTTTTTTCTCACATCCTCCTAGAAGTTAAGTCCATTCAGTCTCTGCTTCTACTGTGGAGCTCTTTGCTACAGTAACTCCTTAGAGACAAAAAGTTACCAGGATTAGACATGCAATTGTGATTTGTAAAACAAATAGCTTGAGCTAATTAATGTTACTAATTCTCAATTGTTGTAGCCATAAAGCTCAGGAGATGGTATTTTTCCTAATGGTTTAGTATTTTACTACGTTAGATTCACTCTGACACTGTTATATTGCTGAAGAAACAGGGTTTGTCTTTTTGTTAATGAAATTCTCTTATGAATAAATTTAATATTAACTAATACGAAATATTCCAGCATTCTTCCACTTTGCTTTTCATACTGCTGCTTTCTGCACTGGCATGAGTGGTTAGCTTATTCTGAGCTATGTTACTGTAGCTCAGAAAGAGTTTGGGCCACCTTGGTCCAAAAAACCAAAATAAAAGATCATGATGAGTCTAAAGGTTTATTATTTTCTCTTTTCAACAATGGAAGCAGCCTGGAGCACTCTGGTGAAACTACTCAATATTGTTTAAAGTATCTCTTCCTTACCTACACTTCATCTTGCTGTTTCCTTCCCTCTTTAGCTGTCTCTCCTCTCATTTTACTGCATGTAGGCCACTGGATTTTTCTGTGTGTCAGTGCCATATGCAATTCATGCAATGCAATAAAAGATAATTATTCTTGCAATTAAAAGGAACCACTACTTGCTATGAGTCAAATGGAAAGCTATCCTAGATATCCTAGGGGAAGGGCATGAAGTGGGAGGGAAATTGAATTCCTGGCTCTTATTTCCCTTTGTTTTGTATGTCAGAGTACAAACAGGTCCCAGCTGGCAGAATGTTCTGTAGAACAGAGCTGAATTCAGCCGCTACATTTCCCTATCCAAAATCAATAAGGATAATTAGCAGATGAAAGATCTGCTGGAAACGGGTAATTTTCCATGTCAGCAGGTAGATGAGGAATCAATGAGGTAGTCTCATTCCTCTCATTTCAACAAATTTGTTTCCATTAGAAGATGTAACTCAGCTTGCCTAATCCAAAAAATATTTGTTTGTTTGGGATGCTTGTGTCTATCTCCTAGGTGAAAACACACAACGTAAAAAATCTGGAACCAACAGGACAGATTCCTGAGTATAACTATCCATTTTTCCATTTATGGATGATCAACACCAGAAAAGGAGCTGACCCAAGATGCGCTGTTCCCTGACACATCCAGCTCTCTTGAAAACGGATACAGTGCAGACTGTACAAATTGGGGAGTGTTCTTCTTTATTTAGCGTGATCTCAATCCAGATTGAATCTATAAAAGATTCACTGTGAATTCACAACTAGGAATGTGGAGAAGAATCTCCTCATTTATGTCCCAAAAATCTGGGAATTCTTTTCCCTGGAAAACTGAATCAGAATGACCACAGGATGGAGAAGCAAATGGTTTGATTAGTCTGTGGAAGGAGCTTATCAACAGCAAGTCTGAAAGGCTTTAACTCAGTGAACATATGTGGGTACTTGGTGATCTGCATCAGCGACAGGGAGAGGTAGGAGTAAAGGAGCTGGAGATCTCAGTATAGGATGAACAGGGATTCCATATCTATAAGTGAGGCATGGGGAAACTCAAGAATGTGGCATTTACTGAGTGAACAGAGACACTCTCCTCTTCTTCCCCGCTCAGCCTGACTTGGTCATGGACTGCAGGAGAACTTCTACCATTTGTGACTATATTGTCACTTCCTCTCTTCCTTCCCTTTCCCTTCCTGATCCTCTCCCTTTCCTGATACATACATTTACACAGGCACTTTAACATACAAGAATACAACCACTCAGTGTTTCCACTGTACAACTGCATTTGAAGGATGAACTCTACTAAGTAGCAGTAAGAGAATAGATCTTCTCTTCCTGTATCACTGCTTTAAATGCTGAAGTTTGCTTTCATTCACTACAGAAGACTCAACCTTTTAGAGTAATTATAATCAAAACAATGGAAGATATTTTATTTCCACAATTAATCTTTCTCTTTGTGAATAGGTTTCTTGGATGTTTAACCCCTCTCCTTTCCCCAAGGCAACATGTAAATACTTTAATAAATATATGTGCTTATTAAAATGTTACTGAAATCAGATTTTTAAAAGATCAGTTTTCCAGTTCACCCACAAGTTTTTAAAAAGGTCACAGGAAAAATAAATTATGATTATTTATTTATTTTTGCCCTGTCTTATTCCTGCTGTCAAGAGAGCAGGGAGCTTAATTGCAATTGTCATCATTATGAGCAGCAAAATTAAACATGCATATGTAATGTATTTAAATTTACATAAATTGATTATTAAAAGAAATTGGAAGTCTTAGTAAGCATGTCTCCTTTGTTCAAAGTAAGCCCTGCCCTTCTCTTCTTCAGCAAGAACTTCAAAGATAATTAGGAACCACTATTTATAACAAAGCCGGGTGCACAATTCAATCCCCCTCTCTTTGCTGTGACTTAAAGGCGGAGGATAATTCCTGGTCAACATAATGCTTTTCCTTAATTAAAAGAGGGGGCAGCTGGCTGTGGTCCTCTTTCTTTCTACATTGACAGTAACCTTTGAGCAAAACCCCTTCTCCTTCTCCTTCTCCTTCTCCTTCTCCTTCTCCTTCTCCTTCTCCTTCTCCTTTTCCTTCTCCTTCTCCTTCTCCTTCTCCTTCTCCTTCTCCCCCTTCTTCCCCTTCTTCCCCTCCTCCTCCTCCTTCTCCTCCTCTTCCTCCTCCTCCTCCTCCTCCTTCTTCTTCTTCTTCTTCCCCTCCTCTCACTCTAAGGTCTCCCCAGAGCCTTCTCCCCTCTAAGCTGAACAACCCCAGCTCTCTCAGCCTGTCCTCACAGCAGAGGTGCTCCAGCACTCCGATCATGTCTGTGGCCCTCCTCTGGACCCATTCCAACAGATCCATGTCCTTCTTATGTTGGGGGATTCAACTTTTTTTAATATGACCCAGCAGAGGAAATAATCAAAGTCAAAGAGATGACACTTATTTAGTGAATTGGACAAGGTTTTTTAGTTCTGGTTTGGTTTGGTTTTTTGTGTTGTGTTTTTTTCCCAGGACTTGATCTGGGATTGTATTTTATCTTTTAATCACCTTCTTTTAAAAAAAGATCCTGTTATATAAAATACACTGTGAACAAACAATGGACTTGTAAACAGAATATGGAAAATAGGGGTGCTTTTTCATATTGGGTGGATGAATCACAAGAGCAGAAACTTTATCAGTTTATCAGCAGCAAAACTGGCCTGAAATATTAGCTACAAATGTCTCTTCAGGGCAGTCTTTCATATAACTGTTAACTGAAGAGCTCCTGTCCCTCCCACTAAGGTAACTAACACTGTGCAGTAGCTGAGGTAGATGCTGGGCTCAATCCATCATTGGATCCACTGGGGCAGCTACCACATTGTAGCTGCCAGAACACTTATTTTACATTACAGAAATGGTAATTATTATTGAAACAAATTTATCAACTTTTAATCAAGGTGTAACGTCATTTGAGTCTTGCTTAGGTTTTTTCAATCCTTTTTTTAAAAAAAAACCCACCCTAATTTAGAATGCAAGAAGCCATTTGTCAACTCTAAAGGATACACTTATTCAAGACACTTCATTTAAAATGTCATGCATTTTTTTGTTTTTTTCCCCTGCTGGATTTTACCCTTTCACTGGGGAAATGAGCTATGCTTTGTGGTATAAAGTTGGTAAATTTTGGCTGAGTGGGAGAGTCTGCACTGCTGATGAATGTTTTGGGTCCCAAAGTGGCTCTGACAAGGTGCTCTTAATGCAAGCACCTCAGCTTGCCTAACCTGAGCCTTTGACATTAACTCCAGTGGAGACTAATGGCTAGAAAAGTGGTTTCTGTAAAATCAAATTTTAATTGGAAAATTCAGTGAATTAGATCAATCTGAGTGTTTCTACTCAAGGTCGATCAAGGAATAGGGGTTATTTAGATAGTCTTCTCAGCCTTGACAACTCAGTACTGCAGTGCGTAGGTTTGAGGAGCAGAAAGTGATACTCTCCACAAAAGAAAAACAAAGCCGGCCAAATTGTATCTTGTTTAACACTCCAAGCTGAGGGAAATGAAATATGGAAATGAGAAACTCTAACGGAAGAAAAATAATTAGAATTATCAAATTATTTATTTTCTAACAGCTCCAGTATTCAGTGCCTCGTTGGCAATGAAAACATCCAGCTGTACATGTAGATGCAGAGCGGAAAGGAAACCCTATTCTAATCATTGAATGAAGCCTGCTTAGGTTTCCTTGTCTGCTTAGAGCAGCTATCGCCCTTCACAAATACAGACATGTTTGTCTCCGTTTTCCTGCCATCAGTTCAGGTTGTCAAAACTTTCTTTCATGCTGTGGTGCTTGGCAGTTTCTTTGCAAACATACCCATTCAGCTGTTTTCTCTTTCCCTCCCTTTATTCCTTCCCCTTCCACTTTTATGTCAAGAACACAAAAATCTGTCGCTGGAGCTGTCAGTCATTATTCTGAGAAAAAACAGCTTGTTCTCATACTTGTAGTGAGTTGCTGGGTAGAGAGGACAAAAAGTTGTCAGAGAAGCCCCTGCGGTATCAGCAAGATTTCACGAGAGACAATTTGGGCACCATCTGAGTTCTGCAAAGAGTGTCCAAGCTGTGTTGAGCACTGTCTCCCTACGAAGGAGGTATCTATAGACCTCGCAGATGCCTGTACGTGACTCTGAGAAAAGACTCTCCTAAGATAATATTGATGCTGCCCGAGAGGTCTGAAAATATTCTGTGACAGGTCTGTGCACGTTGTCAGATAGCATTTCTGTGGCTTACTTGCCTTTTACAAGGAATACATGTATTCTTACAGCACAGACGCTCCCCCAGAATCCTCTTCGAGCCTCTGGGCTTCCTACTGGTAAGTGCAGCACAAAGGAGAACAGAAGAAAAAGAAAAAAGATAGTTCTGTCCCCAAAGAGCGTTCAATGTGCATAGACAGGCACAGATGGTGGATAAGGCAACAGTGACACCATGACTCACCCCAGTTCACACACGGCTGAGCAACAGCAGAGCTGAAAACAGACCCATGGTTTCCAGAGCGCCACTTTGCTGTCCCACCACGGGCACAGTAGGGCTCTTCCTACACCTCCAGACAGCCTGGGCCACTGATATCGCAGCCCTCCTGCTGCTGGTGGCCTCAGACCAACTCCTAACACGCCACTGCCTTTTCTGCAACTGGTTAGTGCTAATTGCCATTTTATTTGTGTAAGAGTGTGAGTGGTGACTATGCTGCGTTGCTGCATCTCCACCAGTGGTGCCAGCAGAGGTCCCATGGCATCAAGTCACAGCTGCTAATGATGTGCCATGTTTGTGCTGTGGGTAAACAAGGGCTCTTGTCTCTGGGGATGACAAGACAGTGCTTTTCTGTAGCTCTAAATCAATTTCAATTAAAAAAAAAAAAAAAAAAAAAAAAAAGAAGGAAAAAAAAAGAAAAAAGAAAAGGACATGTAGCAAATACCTGAGAGACTTGCTGCATTTTCAGCTTCTGATCTGATATTGGGATGAGGTTTGCTTTAGCAGCCCTTTGTCTATATCCACAGGCACAAATCAACATTTTTGTTCTAAGAGAAACCACTGCTTTGGTGACTGCCAGAATTTGTTTCAGTTCTTTTGAGTTTATCAAGCAATAGTGGCAAGAATTGCATAATGAACAGAGTGGAGACTTCTCTGATTTCTAATTCCCTCCTGGCTGAATAAGGGAAGGGAAGGGAAGGTGCGGGAAGGGAAGGTGCGGGAAGGGAAGGTGCGGGAAGGTGCGGGAAGAGAAGAGAAGGGAAGAGAAGAGAAGAGAAGAGAAGAGAAGAGAAGAGAAGAGAAGAGAAGAGAAGAGAAGAGAAGAGAAGATAGCAGAAAAGCAATCATTGCCCCAGACAGTAGGTTTCATTTTTAATAATAACCTCCTAGGCTGTGATTAACATCAAACTTAGGATAAGACTCTTTTTGAATTATTCAGGGCAATTTGTACTGTAATCATATGCTTGTTAATACGGCTGCTTGCGACTTTAATTCAAAAGAGTTTTGCTTCTCTGCCCTGGAGCTGCTGCCATCAAGGTCAGAGATAGTCTCTGTGAAACAATCTGTTTCTCAGCACTGTGCAGAAAACAGCAAGATGCTCTGTAACTTGCTGTTCAGAAAAAGATCAGTAGAGACCATGTAACAAGAAATGGGCAAATGTCAAAAGGATCACTCCCCACTTCAGTAATGTGGGGGGATTTGCCATATTGGATCATTATCAATTTTAATTTGAATGAAAGACTCTTCAGTTATAATTGAACAGGCTGGAGTACAGCTTGGCTTTGTATCTACCACACTGGCAAAGATGAAGACTATGCTCTATCATTCACCGGAAATATAGCCCCTCCGTTATACCCTCCCAAAGTAGACTATATCTTTCCCCCTCTGTAGACTCAAGCAGAAGTTTCCCCAGGGCTGGAATCCAAGCTTGATTCTGGTTTTGTCGTTATTACTTGCCCATCTTCAGGACAAGAACTGAAGTGAAAGTTTCTAACCAGGAAAATTGGTCAAAGGTATCCCATTTTTTGGGGTGCATCTGCTAGTTATGGGAGAAGCCCTTTCACTCTCTGTCAGTAGGTCTACATCATCGTCCTCACAAAATCCATGTAAGATGTGAAGAAAGAAACATAAAGATTTCCAATCCTGGAAAAAAGGGCATTTTTTTCTGATCAGAGGCATATATAATAATTTAATATTATTCATTTGAAGACTGATAAAATACAGGGATTTACAGGAACCTCTTAGTCATACAGTTTACCCCATATTTTCTCCTGCTGTAATCCACCAATAGTTGACATAGGCAAGCTTATAAAGCCCTGCATGATATTTTGCAAATCTAAATTGTTGAACCACACAGGGAGAAAGCCTCCCATTGAAATGTCAGCACATTGAAATTATAGTTTTAATGGGTAGCTTTCCAGCAGCGGCTTACATATATCTGTTGTGCCTCATGGCAATACAGGAAAGTGAGAAAAAAAATTGAAAAAATAAAATAAATCTGTGTCCATTTGAGATGAAGGTCAACTGGCAGGTGACACTGAGTGATGTCTCCTAAGCAAGTTTGATTCCCAGGCACTGTGTTTGTTATTGTTATTTTTACTATTTTACTACATTTATTACAGAAGTAGTTAAAGGTTCTACTTGAGATTAGGGACACACATTAGGTACAAATTCTTAATAAATCAGCTCTGATCCCAAGAAGTTACAATGCAAGGAGATTAAGAAAGAAGCAGAAGCAGAGAAGGTGAAGTGATATCTCCCAAGCCACTGCATGACTCCAAGATAAGAACTGTGCAGCTAACGGGATTTCTGGTTTGGTGGACAAAAAAAAACAAATCAAAACCCACCAACCTTCCACACTCCCCCCATGTGCAAAAACCAAAAGAAATCATTTTAGGTCCAATTGTTCACATATTTCATTATGAAACAAACTAATGCAATGAAAAATAACAAAAGTGTTTGTAGGAAAATAAAGCATGCCATCGTATTGGTTAGGTTTTTTTTTCCCCCCAAAAACTAAGTTTGTGTTCGCTTCAAAGCACAAGAATCCTTTCATAATGAAACACTTTGATTTTTCTGAAAAACTCCCTTCATTAAATTTTTCCGTGTTTTTTCCAACATTGCATAATGTGAACCCCATAATCTCCACATGTTACAAACCACGTCTCATAAGATTCCAAATATTTTTTTAGTACCTTATGACATCTTTGGAACTCTAATGGCCTTTGATGAAAATTGCCATAGAAAACCTTTTCAATGCTTGGCCTACTTATCTCATACCTAAGAAGTCCCAAACAGAGCATTGCTTTTGTAAAACTTCAACAGCAAAAACACCAAATACAGAAATCTGCCATTGCTTCAGGAAAGCAAAATCAGGCTGTGTGTTTGAGTTTTGTAATGATTATAAATGCACAAATAGAAGAGAGTTGAGCTGGCTCAGACTTGTAATCTCTAAATACATTAGAAATATTGTAAGGCACTGTTTTTCATTTGAAGACACTACGAGTTATTAAATTAACTGGTTTGTTTTCCCAACATCAACAGACGCTCCTGGTTTCAATTAAATATTGAATAATTTCTCATATTTGTTTACACTGTGGCTAGTTTTAAAGGAGGCTTGCTAGCATGGGCAGAGTGTGGCCACTCACAGAGGACCTAGTGGCGGCAGGTAAGGCCTACCACACTTAGGGTTTTTTCCGTCTTTTGAGAATCTGATGGTATGTATTTTTTCTCTCCCTCTATCTTTCTCATGCTGCAGATTTGAGGACCCCTTTTGTCCATGGCAGTGCAAAAAGCCAAAGTAAATGCATGAATAAATAAACAAACAAACTTTCTAGCTTCCTAGTGTAAATTTATGGAGCCTGCAAAAGAGAGGGTCAAACCTCAAACTAGTGTAATAACGGACAAAAATGCATTTATTCTCACTGAGAAATTGAGACTTCTTTTTTTATTATTATTTTCCTTGAAAAAAAGAAACAGATGAATAGACAAAACCAAAACCACCTCCTAATCTCTCTCTCCCTCCCCTCCCCCCAAAAAAAGCTTTGAAAAAGCTGCAGCTTTCCAGAAAACAAAGGGGAAGAAGGAAGAAGAAGCTACTGCATTGTACTTGGTATGCGAAAAGGCAGAGGAAGACCCTCTCTGAGTGCAGCAGTCATTTACAGGCTGACACGGGAAGAGGTAGTGAGATTTTATTTAAAATTATATAATTATAGAATCATAGAATGGGTTAGGTTGGAAGGGACCTTAAAGTTCATCTAGTTCCAAGCCCCCTGCCATGGGCAAGGACACCTCCCACTAGACCAGGTTGCTCAAAGCCACATCCAACCGGGCCTTAAATATTTCCAGCGATGGGGCCTCCACAACTTCTCTGCGTAACCTGGGCCAGTGTCTGACCACCCTCACAGTAAAAAGTTTCTTCCTAATATCTTGTCTAAAACTCCCCTCTTTCAGTTTGAAAGCATTACTCCTCATCCTATTGCTACACTCCCTGATCAAGAGTCGCTACTCATCTTTCCTGTAGGCCTCTTTAGGTACTGGAAGGGGCTCTAAGGTCTCCCTGGAGCCTTGTCTTCTCCAGGCAGGACAGCCCCAGCTCTCTTGGCCTGTCTTCATAGGAGAAGTGCTTCAGCCCTTGGATCATCTTTCTGGCCCTCCTGGTATGCCTGGTATGTGGGAGCTCCCCACATTTGCAGGCACCTTTTGAATTTGGACAGTGGGGTGGATTGAAAACTGGCTGGCAGGTAGGTCTCAGAGGGTTATGATCAGTGGGGCAGAGTATAGTGACAACTGGTGTTCCTCAGGGGTCAGAGCTGGGTCCAGTCATGTTCAATGTATTTATCAATGACCTGGATGAAGGGACGGAGTGTACCATCAGCAAGGTTGCTGATGACACGAAGCTGGGAGGGGTGGCTGACACACCAGAAGGCTGAGCTGCCATTCAACGTCATCTGGACAGGCTGGAGAGTTGGGCAGGGAGAAACCTGATGAAATTCAACAAAGGCAAGTGTAGGGTCTTGCACCTGGGGAGGAATAATCTCATGCAGCAGTACAGGTTTGGGGCTGAGCTGCTGGAAAGCAGCTGTGCAGAGGGACCTGGGAGTCCTGGTGGACAACAGGATGACCATGAGCCAGCAATGTGCCCTTGTGGCCAAGAAGGCCAATGGCATCCTGGGGTGCATCAAGAGGAGTGTGGCCAGCAGGTGGAGGGAGGTCATCCTCCCCCTCCACTCTGCCCTGGTAAGGCCACAACTCGAGTACTGTGTCCAGTTCTAGGCCCTTCTATTCAAGAAGGACAGGGAACTGCTGGAGAGGGGACAGCAAAGGGCCATGAAGGTGATTAGGGGGCTGAGAAAGTTGGGTCTTTTTAATCTGGAGAAGAGAAGGCTGAGGGGGGATCTCATAAATGCTTACAAATACTTCAAGGGATGGTGCTGGGAGGAGGGGGCCAGTCTTTTTTCAGTGGTACACAGTGACAGGACAAGAGGTAGCGGGCACAAATTTGAATATAGGAAGTTCCATCTAAGCATGAGGAGGAACTTCTTTCCTTTGAGGGTGGCAGAGCACTGGAAGAGGCTCCCCCGAGAGGTGGTTGGAGTCTCCGATTCTGGAGACATTTCAAACCCTCCTGGATGCCATCCTGTGCAACCTGGTCTAGGTAGACCTGCTCTGTCAGGGGGGTTGGTCCCAGGGGTCTCTTCCAACCCCTATGATTCTGTGATTTTGTGAATTTGTTGGATCTGTTGCCTGACAAAAGGGCAGCCAAGGCTTATGTAGGTGGGTAGTAAAACCTGCAAAGAGGCAATCGTGGGGCACTGGCTGCCTGTAGAAATTTTAGGGGGCTTTAGCATTCCCTTCAGTAACTCATCAAATATCCAGAGCAAGTGCCAGTTCAGTCTGGTGAGGACAAACCAGGTCTTAGGATGTTGCATCTTCCTCCACAGTTGTATTGTGAACCAACCATCATTTTCTTGTCCTCAGACCAGACAAAGGAGCCTGGGTGTTGCTACAAACTGGCTGTTTGCCACCAGTCCCTACGTAGCTGCATGTCAACCAGGGTAAGAAACACAAGGTATGGGGATAGGGAAATTTATGCTCTTTCTGTGTATGTTCCTTGCCTGTTCTTCTGTGCTATGAGTAGCTACAACAGATGTGTGAATAGAGCTCTACGTCTTATAGCATCTCATGCAAAAATCAGGATGCATGAAGAAATCTAACCCTTCTATACAAACAATGAAACTTGTAACTAAAGGAATAAATTATATTGAAAGTGATAGGTTTCACTATTCAGCACGTTGCCTGGTGAAAAATGTCATCACATGGTTGCTTTTCTCAGTCTTTTGTCAAGGGCTCATTCTCAAGGTTTTACCAGAGCTTCTGAGGAAACCCCCCAATTTGAACATGAGATCTCATTTGCTGTGCTTCTCTTCTTATTCACCAGAAAGAAGTGGCTATACTTTGTAACTCCCTGGTTCATCCCTGTGCTTTATTTCATCTGTCAACAGTAGAGCTATTTCAGTAATCAGTATTTTAGTTCACTGAAAGAAACATTTTTTTTCATTGTGTCAAGGCCAACATGTGACATTTTTTCTCCAATAGCATAACCTTCAAACAAGGAATCTTTTCAATCAAATTAAATATTTCATTTTCAAGGGCGTGTTTCTCATTCTTTCTGTTTCTTCTTATAATTACATTTAGGCAAACTTTGGGAAGAAAACACAAGGAAATAGAAATTTGAATTGAAAAAAATGAAACAAAATGTTTCCTCTTTTCCAAATTTCCAATGTTTTCAATTTTTTTCTGTTCCAGTGAAATAATGTGATTGGGAATTAAATGAACAGGCTTTCAGGGGTGGGGAACATAGAAATAATATCTTCAAAACAAGGCCTAGCCCCATAGAAGTAGTCAGTAACTAATTTATATTGTTATTAACTCCCATTAATTTTAATGGCTTATGCATTCAGATAGGAATTGTTAGCTTAAATGTGTTTGAAAGTCTATGCCTTTGAACTTTGGTCCATGGGTCAGAAATAGTCTTGCCTTATTTTGGGGAAGGCTTGTCTGCTACTGCCCCCAGCAGAACAATGTCATCTAGATCCTTTTTTCTGCTCTCCAAATAATGATGTTTAACAGGGGTCTTTCTCTGAAGGGCAGCTGGGAAAAATTCATGCAGACAGCCAAACATATTTTATTCATGGCATTCCCCAACAGATAAGTTCCCTTATCTTGTATTTTAGCTGCCTTTTAAGCCATTCCTACAGGCAACAGAGTGAATTGCATTTTCCCCTGCTCAGCCCATCTGTTACCTCAAGAGCAAAAGGGGAGAGTGAGTGCCTGGGATTTATCAGGAGGACTTTTCTGGCTCAGGTATTTCTCTTAATGAATCTTGTCTGTGTAGGGTGGACATAAAGTACCATCTGTGAAAGGAGAACCTGATGTGACTGCAGTGTCATATCTTGGTGTCTGCTCCTGTACATTTAGACCGGTTTAATATCTGTTTTGTAGTTCAAGGCTCTTGCTGTTCAGTAATTTCTTCTCCTCTTGTTAGCAAATCATGTGTCATCTTGCCCTGTGCTGCTACATTATTCTTGTTATTCAGAGCTCTTTGAAGGCAGAAGAACGTCTCTTGCTGCTTGAAACTGATTGAGCCTGCAATTAGCATGGGGGTTACAGAGTGTTTCCTCACTAGCATGCTGGTTAATTTGTGAACTCAGGAAGCAGGTTGTGCTGGATACTGTAGTAAATGGTACTGGAAGGACTGTGTGGCAGCCAAAGGTTTCGTTCCCCAGGTCAGTTATGGTTTGCCAAATTTCCCAGATCCGATGCTGAGACTTGTCACCATAGTCTGTGGGTGAAGGTACATTTTTTTCCAAAGTAATAAAAGATACTGATTTCAAGTGAAGCTATAACTTTGACAGAGCAAGATGTTTGGGCATCCTGTCATGTTAGGTCTGTCTTGGATCAGGTTACTGGAGGTCTACTAGAGGAAGTCCAAAACCTGCAATTAGAGGTCTCACTTGACTTTCTGAGATGGGCTGATTTCTCCTGCAAGAAAAAGACCAGGGACTTGAATCTACTTGTTGCATCAAGCAGGAATTTTTTCCCAGGTGCCACTGTGATTTTGTTTTTCAGTGAAAAGATACAAGAAGAGATTTAGCATCTATAAATGATGCTGGAAAGTGAGACCACTGTCCTCTGACCAGTTCTGTGTCCATTCTCTGAAGGTAATTCAGATCCACCTATTTGGAGAGATAGATGTTCAAACAACCTCCCTGGATTCTCTGCGTCACTCCTATGTTGTTCTTTGCGTCCTTTGCAACAATTGGATGCAAGCTACAACGTTTGTTGGAAAACTTGTCATTAGCAATTAAACATAAATGCATCTGATTGATTAGATAGTCACAGTTGATTCTCCTTTCTCTCTCTCCCAGCCAAAGAGACAGCAGAAGAAATTTCTGAATCCCGGATGACTATTCAATTATATTCTCAAGTCTTTTATTTTGTTTTGATCAGTAGCAGAATCTCTGTATACATAAAAGCTTCATAACTCAGTGTAAAGTTTACCTCCATGCATCCAGAGAGCTCAACATTTCAGTTGGGCTTACTAATGGATAGCTTTTCTTTTGTTTTGTCGCATGCACCTCTTTATTTATATCTGATACTCAAATAGGTGATCTTTTTTTCACAAATATATATACTATATATATCCCATTTGTCGTATTCTGGAGAGAGCAAAAATTTTCTTCTTGGGATGCTGAACTCACAATGCTGCACAATGTCACCTGAACCTGACAGACACTTCTCTGGATCCTTGCACTAAAATAAATCATATTCTTTTTCTTTCCTTCTCATACATTTTCTTCTCCTGTGTTGTGCTTTAAACCCAGAGAGCGTCTGAGCCCCACACAGCTCCTCCCTTACTCCCCACTAGTGGGATGGGGGAGAGAATCAGGAGGGTAAAAGTGAGAAAACTCATGGGTTGAGATAAAGACAGCTTAATAGACCAAATAAAAGCTGCATGCACAAGCAGAGCAAAATCAGGAATTCATTAGGTACTTCCTATCTCTAGGCAAGTGTGCAACCATCTCCAGGAAAACAGGGGTCCATTGTGTGTAAAGTTTACTCGGGAAGACAAATACCCTCATGCCAAATGTCCCCCTCTTCATTCTTCTTCCCCCATCTTTTATTGCTGAGCATGATGGCATATGGTACAGTGTTCTGGTTTGAGGTAAAACAGAACCAATTTTCTGTTCAGTAATTTTACTTTTCAGCTAAGTCTCTTCTGACTCACCGAGCTCTCTGAAACTCTCGGAAATTAACAGCATATTGTGGAGACACTGTTCATTCTCAAAATGACAAGACCTGATTAGCTGTAATTTATGCCAAGGAATGGTATGCAGAGAGGCTCTCGCTTATACTTACTACTACAACCAAGGGCAGCCAACTTTGTTATTTGCCCCGTTGGAGGGTTGGAAGTGGAAAAGCGTAGAGGTGTCACATCTGTGGGGAGAAGTGGACAGGCCAGGTGACCCAAAACTGACCCACAGGGTATTCCATCCCATCTGCCCCATGCTCAGGATAAAAGGCGAGGATTCAAAGGGTCATCTCTCTTTCTTCAATGGCCAGTGTCTGAGGAGGACTCTGTTCATCTGCCTTTGGCCCTGATCCTGAATCCAGCTCTGGAATCTAGCTCCCATCTATCACTGAGTCCAGTCTGGGACTTTCCCCATGCCTACTGGTGATGTGATCGTCATCCTGGGAGCTTGATATGGGTTTGTATATATTTTTATATATTTCATTATTTTCTTTTTATTTTATGATTATTTTCATTAAAGTCATTTAGTTTTCTTCTAAAGTCATAAATCTCTTTGTCTCCCTCCCTCCTCTCTTCCGAGACAGAGGTGGAGGAGAGCATCTGTCGTTCCTCTCAATGGCTAGTCTGGCCCAAACCACAGATTTTGGAATATCCCTTTGGTTGGTTGGGTACAACTCTGTCCCATTCCAACTTCTAGTGCACCCCCAGCCTACTTGCTGTCATGGCAGTGTGAGAAACAGAAAAGGCCTTGATACTGTGTAAACACTGCTCAGCAATAACTAAAACATCCCTGTGTTATCAACAGTTTTCATGACAAATACAAAACATAGCCTCTTACAAGCTTCTATGAAGAAATTTAACTGTATCCCAGCCAAAACCAATACATCTCATCATCATCATGCTTGATTAATGCCCAGATTTGTCTGATAATTACTTCCTAATAAACACATCCGAGAATGTTATTTATCTACATAAAACATTGATGGCAAAAGCAGATGAATTTCCCAAGATGGTGATTTCCCAGCAAAACCAGGTCACTTTTTAAGAACTGGGTGTAATCAATGCAACCAAATATTAATCTGGTTGGAGCAGAAAGGGCATTTGGGGAATTCAGTGTCTGACAATTAAGGGTTGGAGTACTTTGAAACAGTTTTGTACATGTCATAATTTTACCACACAAAAACCGGCAAGGAATTGCAGAGACAAAGGGGAAGAAAAGAATGAAGCATTGGCACTTTCAGTGACAGTAATGAATGTGATTCTCTTCCAATTCATGGCACTTGAACTCCTGAAGCTGAACCTAGCTCCTATGAAAGCAAGACATGACAAAAGAAAGTATAGCCTAAAGGCTAATGGCAGTGATGGCAAATTAAAACCAGAAGACCTGAGGGTCAGAGAATAAGTTCTCTGTAAATAACTCAAGCCAAGGAGATGCCAAATGTAACTTGGATGGATTTTATTGCCCTTTCCAGCACACTTCCTATTGCTGAAGTTCGTTTACAGTAGCCTTGGGTTTCTGCCTTCTCTCTCTGCTTTAGGTGTTACCTTCCAAAGATTCAGAAGGAACCATTTCCCTTATTTCTCTCCACATGCTCATACACATTTCTTAACAGAGGTATAATGACAAGCCACTTTTCTACGCTGAACAATTAGCTGGTTTTAAGTCAAAGCAGCTTGAGATGATGCTCGGTGAGACAGTCTGGCCCAGGAATTTCTCCTGACTCAGCTTCTCTGCTGCTAAACAACACCAAGTCTCTTTGTGAGTGTTGAGCCTCGTGTGACTGCACTGTCAGCTCCTGGTAAATTCGTATATATTTAAGTGCATTAAACATCTGCTGAATTAGTTCTGTTAGGAAAGCCCTCCTGCCCTTGAGAAGCAAATCATAAGATAGCTTACACTGCACTCTGATGTTGCATGCAAGCAGAGGCAACATTGCCCTCCTGAGAAAGGCTGGAGGAGACCAGACACTATGATACAAATTGCTGGCATTATATGTCCTAGGCAATATAATGAAGCGCTAACCTTGCAACACCTCTTCCCTTATGACCAGAAATATTTCCAATTAGACCTAGCTATGCACTCCATTCTGTAAAGAGTACTCCCAACTGAGCACTTCTGCTTGCCCCAAACTCTCGGTGGAAGAGAACTATGGAGGATACTGTTTGCAGGGTGTTTTACTGCCTGGGAGAACATAAATGGCACTGGGTACGTATTGAATACTCCAGGTTTTGTAAACTGACAGTGTTACTAGGTGAATTGCCAGGACACTGCTCTTAACTGCTAGCTTAATAGTCCTGAAAGGCTAAAGAGTGATGCTGGATGGATATTTTCAGGATTTTATGTGCTTATTTCAGTGGTTCATGGGACATACAAATTCTCTTGGAAATGCTATCCACAGATGTGCTAGAGCTACAGCTGGCAGAGAAGTTGTACCAGGGAGAGACTGGCCAGGCAGGACAGAGGTGGGGCAAAGTAGGTTGCACTGTGGGTAGTTAGGGGAACATAGTGGTCTTAAAGAGTTATTTTGCACTTGTATCTTACAGCAGCAAAAGCATAAGTTCTGCAAGATGCAAAATTAACAGTTGTTTGAATTTCCTGTATGCACTAGGGTAGTAGCTTGCCAGCTGTTTCCAACATCTGCAAATTCTTTAACAGCTGGCACTTCAAAACTTTTTTTTTTTTTTTTTTTTTTAAACGGAGAATTTCCAAAACTAAGTGGAAAAGCTAATTTTCTTTTTTCTAAAGAAGAGCTAATTTTGGGCTCCATTCAGGACAGCCTGTAAGTGCATATGAATATTCAGTTTGTACTGCTAGGTAATGCACTTGAAAAGTTCATCTTCACACCCACAAAACACCACAGAGGAACAACCTGAGGTAGATGACCCCAAATGATATTCTGTCCTGGCTTTTCCTAGGCTCATTGCAGGAGCCATTAGCTCATCAAAGGACAATGTCCCCACACAAAGAGGAGCCAAGAGGAAAAAGGGCAGTGAGAGAGGGGTCAGAGACATGAGCTCCTGCTTGGGGACCCCCGAGGCTGTCCTAAGACAGCCTCAGGCCCATGGGCCTGAGGGGCACCCACCCAGTGGGTCAACAGGACAGTGTCTCTTCACAGAGGGGGTTACTTCACTGCCTTGGGGGTGTGGGATATGCTATGGAATGCTGAAAAAGAGCACTTTGGCATTCCACAAGGCTTATTATAGGATGTTTAGGGGAGAAAGCAGTGTCAGGGACAGGAATAGGGCTAGGTGATTTGGGAAGGAGCAAGAATTGGAAAACAGAAGGATAAGGAGATTGAAATGTGTATGATTCACGCTCTGTGTATGTTTCTGTTGAGTGTACAGGATTCTGTATCAGCACTGTGACCTCAAGGACTCATCTGTCCAGATGCCAGCAAGTGGGGAGACTGAGATCAAGGGGAGTTGGATCCACACTCTACATATGGATATGTATTTAAATATAGATATAGGTACATAAATAAATAAATGAATAAATAAATCAATGAATACACCTCCTACTAACAGACCTTCTTCCTGCCAAAAGATGGCAATAGGACAAGGCTGTGAGTGAGAATGTCTCTGGCTGGCTGGCTGGCTCTGTGTGGCCAGTCATGTATATATGGATTTATAAATTGTGTACTTGTGCTCTGTGTAAGAGCCTACTGGGAATACATGCTCAGCTTCACTACTAGCTAGACTTGGGAGCATGTCTCACCTCTTTTGGGCTACTGGATTTGGCAACCCCCTAAAAGGTACTTAGGGACCTCCCAAATTTCGCTCTCAAAGATTACATAGTTCACATTAGTGATCTGTCTGAAATTATTCATTATGTTTTGCCTGTAGCATTATCGGTCTTAAACCGGAAAGTCCAAACTGACTCAGTATGTAAGATAAGTTTTAAGAGTGCTCAACAAACCAGGAAGTCATTTTTTTGCAGGTTCTGGTTCTTTTCACATATATCAGTAAAATGCTTGTCATTTTCTGCCAGAGTATGAAATTTGGCCTCTACTATAATCCCCATGTCCTTTGCAGAAAAAATTCTACTTTGCCAAGTGTTCCCCAGCTTGCATTTTAGCAATTAGTTTTACCAAAATTAAGGATATATGCTGATCTAGAATCATGCACAGCCACATTTTTTCAGGCCATTTCTCACATTTGTCAAGACTTACCACTATGTCCTTCAACACATTAATAGTCCTTCCCACACTCGTAATTAATAACCCTAATCTCAGTTCCACCACCCAGGACATTAACGGCACCACTGAGCTCTACCCAGCACAGATGTCTCAAGAACCTTATTTCATACAACCATGCACTTGTCAGTACAACTTTGTCACGTACTCTGGATAGAAGTTTTAGTCAGGTTTGCCTTCTCTTAGAGCAATTTTGTTTAGCTCACTTATCTCTGTCTTACTGATGGGATTGTCATGTCATACAGTTACAAAGCTCCACAGAAGACAAGTATTGAAGGTTTTTCCCCCTTCACATGCTCCATAATGTTTCTTATCCTGCCATACGAGGAAACTACAACAGTTTATTCTTGACAAATCCATCTCCTTGTCATCCTGTGTACTTAGACGTTGTCTGCTCAATGTTGTTCTCTTGGATTTTTGCTAGGGACTGAATTTTTTTTTTCTTCATAAAGACAGGCTTTGTTCTTTTTTCTTTTCCAGTCTGCTTCTCTTCCGTGAGGTCCTGAAGATCTGAGTTAACATCAGCCAATGAAATAAATTACCTAGGCTGAAGTTTAATACATCCAGTTGATTTGAAAATATTTAACTTATTTGACTAGTCTTTAATGTTTTTTTCCTATTATAATCTGATAGTTTGGTTTATTGTATTGGTATTTTTTGGACTAGTCACTGCTCACAGCTGACTTTTTTATGAGATCTGATAACACCTAGGAAGGCAACACTCTAACATTTCTGACATTATCTGCTGACAATTTTTCCATGCCACATAGTGATTTGAGCACACCGAGGACTTCCATTATTCTTCTTCTGTGCACTCACAGAAGGTTTCCTTTTTCCCCATGATGTCTTTTGGTAAATGAACTCATTTTAGCTGTGGACCTTTCACATTTTGATCATTCGGTACTCAAGTTATAACATGTTGGATTGCCAGAGTGGTGTCACAATACTTTTTCTCTAATAGTTGTGTTTCATGAATCTTCTCATCAAACCAAGATTGTGTCTTTGCTGTTCTTTCTGCTGTGCCTATTAATGTATCCCTAAGTTCTTGGCCGGGCCTCCCTTGGTGGCATCATATTACTTATAATTATTAGGTTATTCATCCAGGAATGGAACAGCAGAATTAGCTGTGGAAATCTTTTACTGGCACTTTCTATTCCTATTCTAGAAATTGAGTATCAAGATACATGGAGTCATAATATTTTTTCAGTTATGACACCTTGCCTGAAAAGCAGTTAGAAGTCCTTGCAGAGTGACACATTTCAAGAGTATTAAATTTGCTCAGCAATGCTAACGTCCTCGTGGACCACATAAGAGGTATGAGCCCATCACCAGACAGGATCATGCAAATATCTCTGTTGCCTGTGTTTGCACTGGAATTAATTAAATTCATGGAGTGGCTGATGGAAAGGAAAGTCTCTTCAGGGCTGAACTGATAGGAAGATGGGATGTGATTTGTCTAATCACCTCCCTGAAGAATGAATTTCGCTGAGGAGTGAATTCATTATCAAGCATCAGCAGCAGAATATAGATGCTTTTATTATCTGAGAGACTTGATGCTCAAAAGTCCAATCTTGAATCATCGTATGACCCTCCAAGTACTACCTGTCTCTACTTCTGCCTTCAGTTATAGGGAAGGAACACTGGTACGGGAGGGCTCATATTTTGGAAAGATCTTCCCAGGATAGTAGAGTACTTGGGATTCTGTTCCTTTTAGTATTCATAATTTGTACAGCAAATAGAACTGCAAAATCCTAGGCCATGGCCAGAGCTGTGAAGTGTTATGATGATAAAATAAAAAAAGTGAAGCCAGCTGTCAAACAATCTGTAAGCTAGGCTTGATAAGATACAACTAGCAATGAGATTTAAAAGTGTACAGAACATAAAACCAGCCAGACTGGGGTAGACCAAATAATCTTCTAATGTAGATACTTAGGGGATAGCAAGTATGCTGTGATATTTCTTCAAAAACCTCTCAAAAACTCCAGCAATTTGCATCCCATGGACTCCCTAAACCAGAGATCATGTATTTGTGTTTATTAGTCTTTGATGAATTATGATTATTACAATAATTTGATATATTATTATTTTTCTACATTATTTTACTATTATTAATAATAGATGTTCATTCTTCCTGACCCAGCAAAAGAGGTTCTGTAAAACTATACAAATGACTATGTATTATGAAAAATAATGTTCATATAATCATCTCCATCTTATTTCTTTTCTTAGCAGGACTTGGATTAAGTCTACCATTCTATAGAGCATGGTGTTCAGAAAGAGAGTGTGATATGCTTCCGAATGGTCTTTCTAGCGTTTTCATGTGGTGCTCAGCACAATAACATCCAATTCAGATTTTGTGATACTATTGTGCTAATAAATCATGGCCCACATTCCTTTCACTCCATCAGGGACTCTTGCAAAAACCAATCACAAAACTAGATCAGAAAGTCATCTTTATTTTTGCCCCCCTGTAATCATTTGACAAAAGAGAACATTTTGGATTGATTCAAAATTGTTCTTAGAAACTGTATTTTGACTGAGGAGAACCTCATGCATTTTCACATAAAATTGATTCTCTCCCTAAGAAAAATAGTAAGTCAATCGCTGTTCATGCAAAAAATGTTGACTATTTTCAGCTCTGCCATCAATGCCTCAGCTTATCTGGGAAAGGAAAGGATTTTCACTTTCTCTTTTGTTGTTGCACAGGGCCTGGAGAACCTAGACCTTTATGCCCTTCCCCAGAATACACTGCAAGATTGAGATGAAATATCCCCAAATACACAATGTATCACACAGGTGCAGTGTGAACAGCAAGTCCAATGAGCACAGCAAAAGAATTAGTTTGATTTTAACAGAACTACGCACTATCAAATAGGTCTGAGTCCAAGTAAAGCTCTCCTGAACACCACTAACAATTGTGAATGTAGAAAATCCCATAGCTGATTTATCTCCAATGCTACCACACGATTCCAGCTCATTCTGTCATATTTTCCTTCCTAGATTAGGGCTTTTTTGTTTCATATTCACTAGTTTATAGGAAAGAAGGACTGGTTTTTAGTCTGATGTTTTGATTAGGTTCTGATCCCTGGATGTTTTCTGTTTTTAAAACGTTTTGAAGACACTGTGCTCCAGTAGCTGATCCCAAAGGAACATACTCCTGATGCAGTTTTGAACAGCTGTAACACTTCACAGCAAATCAGGCTGAGAGCATGGCATTTGTGCTTTACTCTCTGACAGACTATTGTTTCTTCTGCTTAATTTTTCCCCTTTCTCTTGGTTCATTGCAAAATGATTTGTTGTCATTTTCAGCAGTGAGCAGACAAGCAAAAGTAAAAGAGGACTGGATCTAGAAAACTAAAGACGACCAGAAAGGAAAGGAAATAAATAGGACTTGGTGACAAGCAGTAAGTGAGTGTCAGACAGGAGTCAACCAAGAATCTGCTTTGGCAGGAGGTTTGGACTAGATGATCTTCAAAGGTCCCTTCCAACCCCTACCATTCTGTGAAGAGGAAGCACTAATTTTCGGAGATCGCATCTTATCTCCTTAGACAACAGAATGTCACTCCTCATTCATAGAAAGGGTTGAAGGTGTCCACTACACAACATGCATTTGATCCTTAAAATCATTATGAGAAGGAACTTGAAGACAGAAGGAGTGTGAGTTTACTTCTGTCATCCCACCAGCTTAACACCATTCATTTTCTTGGGAATGCCCTCTTTCACATGCAGTGCTTCTGGAAGTGGGGTTGTTTAGCCTGGAGAAAAGGAGGCTGAGGGAAGACCTTATCACTCACTACAACCAAAAGGAGGTTGTAGTGAGGTGGGGGGCGGTCTCTTCTCCCAAATAACAAGCAATAAGATGAGAGGAAATGGCCTCGAGTTGTACCAGGGGAGATTTAGATTGGATATTAGGAAAAAATTTCTTCACTGAAAGGGTTATCAGGCATTGGAACAGGCTGCCCAGGGAAGTGGTGGAATCGCCATCCCTGGAGGGATTTAAAAGAAGTGTAGATGTGATGCTGCAGGATATGGTTTAGTGGTGGACTTGGCAGTGATAGGTTAACAGTTGGACTCAATGATCTTAAAGGTCTTTCCCAACCAAAACAGTTTTGATTCCATGATTCTGCTTCACTCTGACATGATTAGGCTGGGGATGGAAGAAATTCTGTCTATCTAGACAGAGGTGACAGCTGTAGGGCTTGGATTAGGTGGTTTTGACATTGTTCACCCTTTGCACAGCTCACTGAGGCACTCCCCTGAGACCTCGTCCAGCCAGATGAGGCTGAAGACACTGCTCACTCTCCATAGTCATCAGCTCGTGGTCTTGGGGAGAGATCACTGACAAAGCGAAGTTGTGTGGAGGGTGGCTAAGAGTCTTCATGGGTTGTCCCTGTCCTCTCTGTGAGGGGTGGCCAGGGATGGCCCACACCAGACATAGCTGGTCCCAGCTGGCTCCAACGGCTCCACTGCAGGACACAGCTGAGCCCCTCAGCTATGCTGGGGGTACCAGGGGGGAAATATATTTTAAGAAAGGGCAAAAAGACTGCCTGGTATTATGAGGACTGAGGAATAACAAGTGTGAGAAAGAACCCTGGGAACAGCAAGGCCAGAGGAGGAGCTGCTGGAATGGAGGGGCAAGTTTAACCCACCTCAGCCACAGCCAGCCTCCCACCTGACTGTTCACTCACTCCACCCCTCAACAGGTGGGGAGGGAAAATAACATGAGAAAGGGTCGAGATAAAGGCTGGGGCTGGCTGTGTCTGGCAAAGGGCTGCCCCGGTTTCTCCTCACAGAGGCCATCCTGGGCAGAGGCAGCTGGTGGAAGTCATCAAAACACACAATTCAAAGATCTTGCAATGAAAGCACCCACCGTGCTGACAGTTCACTGCGAGAGCGCTGAGCCAGGAAAGGCCAGAACCTGAATTTCACTTCCTACACATGAATTGTTTCTAGTGTCTACCCAGCATTAACTACCTTAACTGTCAGGGCAAGCGGAAGTCAAAAGGAAGGCTTTATTCAGCAAAATGCATTAATCACTCAGTTGCAGAGTCACCTATCCCCAGATTACTGAAAGTGAAACATACCCTACTCTAGATGTGCTTTATATTGATTTGTATTTCAAATTTTACTTTGTATTTCTGAAGCTTGTTTCACCACATGGCTTCTGTGGGGATAAGCCGTGACTGATAGGGTTAAACCAGTATAGCTTTTGTAGGTAAGCAGAATCTAAGGTGCCTGCCTTCTTACCTCCAAGCCAGCAAATGCAAACTGACACATGCTGTCAGGTCAAAACCACGAGATGTCAAGAAATAGGATGTGAAGAAACACACGATTTCTGTACCATAGCAAAGATGGGAGTGGTAGCCAGTGAAAGAGGAATAACAAGAGGCTGAACTCCGTCCACTGGCTGTAATATAGATCTTAAGAATTATTCTGGATTTCCATTGTCACAGATTTGTCTGGGTGCTAAGAGATGCATTCCCTGATCAACAGAGCTGTGTGGTGGACACAGCTTCCAAATAAAGGCTTACCTGTACTGGTGTCATTGTGCAATCACCAGAGCATGGTACATTTACTCCATGGGTTCAAGGCACAGTTGGTTTGCATAGCTGCATCCTCTTCTCAGCGCTTTTCGTCAGTCCATCACACTCAAAGTATTCACTTAACTGTTGACATTGTCATAGGTATGGGCTTTTGAAGAAGGGAGAGTTCCCTCTTAGTTGGAGCTGTAATTTGGGTTGACCTACTCTCCTCCCTCCTCAGGCAATTCATACGCTCTCCACCACCTGCACTTCATGAGAACACCCAGTTAATTATTCATGGAGAGATGAGGCCTTTAAACTCCATTGATTTCTTGTGTCTGGCTCTTGATTGCATCTGATAAATTCATTCCTGTTTGATGGTATTAAGTACTTTTAATAATTTATATGGTAATTTATCCCAGGCTGAGGAGTAAATGTTACCTTCTTCTGGGAGGAGTGCTGGGACGGGAATACTCTTTAGGGCACTTTTCCCAATTCCTTTAATGTCAACACGGTACTTAAGTTAAGTGCCTGTCTGACAGCCATTGCTTCTGAGACTCCAGCGCAAGCACAACTGGGAGAACAAGCACTACAAACACAAGCATTCATTCTCACAATATGCTTCTAATTGACTGAAAACCAATCAAAATGTCTAAATGACACCAAAACAGGGGGGAAAAAACCCCTCCGTCAATCATCATCTTCTCAAATTAAGACAATGTGAATTCTTCAGGAGTAGAACTGAATCCGAGGATCCAAACTCTGCTAAGAACAGCATTTTAAAGTACACTTTTGGAAATTTAATCCATTTTGAATTTAATAGACCTAATAATGACTCTGCACCTTGTCGTCCAACCCAGAGTAAGTAATCCCTTCCTTAATGGATATCAGCACTGGAACATATTTGTCTTTTCTCCTTATTTCAATTATAACACATCTAATTATCAGAACCATTCATTACTTATGGATTTACTTTCTTCCTAGCCCAATAACTTATTTTCTAGATTGTTATTTATATACTTGAGGTACTTGTATCATAATCCACAGAACCTGAAGTCATATGTAAACCGAACTGTTACACAAACCGATCAAACATCGTAAATCAAAATAACTTTTCCTTTGGTTTGCTTCTGACATGAAGACTTTTTTTTGCTTTGTGATGTCATTCCGATACTAAGCATTCAGATGCTGTAATAAGAATTCTAACAACAAAGAGGAACCCCTAAGTCACTTTTCATTAGAAAGGTACATTAAAGACTCAGGATAACTCCTAAAAGACAGGCTGAAATAACCAGTGGTGGTTATATTCATGAGAAAACTTAACTCCTCAAAATGTTTTCCATTGTTTCATGACTTCCCTCCATGGGTTTGGCTTCTGCTAGATTTTTTTTTTTTCTTGTCTAAGCTGATCTCATCTTCTCTTCACTTATTTTTACTGGCACTTGAGTCTACTTTTGATATGTTTTCTTCAGGACTGTGTTTATTTTTTTGAGTGCAGAAATAAGAACTGAAGAAACCATTTATTCTTGCAAAACTACAGAGATGGAGGTGATTTAACCTTCCCTACTTATTGGATATGTTCTTCCAGGTACAGTTTGAGTCATATTATTTCTGAGGTTAGCCAGCAATACTTCACGACCAACTATAAAGCTTTGATGTCTGCCAGTACCTATAGAGTATTTTCAGTCCCACGGCATGGCTTCAGTACAACTAGATCTGGAATATAAGTTTCAGCTAAATGGTCATCTTGTTGACCTGGAGCTAGCTGCCTAGGCCTTGAAAACAATGCAATTGTTAATTATGGGTAATAGTTCTAATTCATGTTTCTTTTGTCTTTGCTGGTTTATTAGAACCTTGCTGTCTTCCAGCTCATGCAAATCTCCACTCTGCCACTACTTTTACCATCTCCAGAAGTAGAGGGGTTCAATCAATGACAAAAATACATAGCAGGTTTGGGCAGATCTGAAGGTATCTGTGCCTCCAGATGTCTTCCAGCATTGTTTCTTTCTTACAGCATGCCCATTTCTTTCCTGGGATGTCCATTTTTAGCTTCAGAGACGGATCCTACTGTATAAACAGTTGAGCTGTGAAGACATAGTCATTTATTAACTAAAATGTCCTGGGGTTCCTGTTTGAAGATAAAAATTCTGAAAGATGTTTATTTGGCTGTTTGCCCACAATTCAAAGCATTTAATATCTAGTGCTATCTTAAATAATTCATTAGTGCTCGATGTGACTAATACCTTTTTTGAGAGCGCCAATAAATGAGGTTAAATGGGATTCCTGCTGATTTTTTGTACTTTTGTTGGTTTAAACTCTGATAAACACATTTTACCAGACACGAAAAAAGTATTAGGGAACAAATGTCTTTTAGTCAGTGAAATGGGAAAGGTGCTTTCCTCTTTCTGTAACAGCAAAAGTAGTCTTTAACCTTACGTGTTTCTTTGAATTACAGCTGATGAATTTGCATGAGGAACTGGTCCTTAAGGACCAAGCTGTGAGGATCAGCTCAATGTCTTCAAAATTTATCTTCAAAGGCAGCTTTCAGTAGTATATGACACTGTGTGTACATATCTGCTAGTGTGCTGTTAAGAAGTTAAATAAATAAATGTCTTAAATTATAAGAAAAAAAAAAAGAAAAAAATTTCAAATAAATATAAGCAAATACCTGCTTATCTTCAATTTAAGAGCATCTATCCCACTGGGTACTTAAGATACATGTAAATAAATATAAAAAAATTTACCAGGTATGCTGAAAATATTCCAGCCTTTAGCTTGTAGCTGTCCAGAAGGAGCATAATAACTTTGCAGATGAGAGTGTGAAATCTTTCCTGTCTCTTAAACTGTACCACTCCCCAGTGTCCTTAGGGCTTTCCTAGTGTGGAACATGATTCTCCCATGGCAAATTTATTAGCCCAGCATCTTGTTTCTGATCTCCCATGTGTTGCTTGCAATTAAATCTGACTCCAAAAGGAAACACAAGACATCCTTAGGAAGGTTCACTTGGAAGACTGAGAAGTACAGTGTATGGGATTATACAGAATAACATATACTGGGAAAGACATCTATAGGTTTTGTGATGCAAACTCCTACAGGAAGCAGGGCTAAATTACGCAGTCTGCCCACCTCCTCCTGTAACTCCTTCACTAAGCAACTCAACATCTAAGCTGGGGTGCATCTCTCACATGTGAAGCCACCACCTCCAACACCAGATCAAGGCACCAGGCACTCGCTTCACGCAGTGTGACATTTGGGCCACCACATCCTTCATCCAGAGCTCCAGCTGAATCCAGGGAGGAGCTTGCCAGGAGAAGGCTGGAGCAGTTGTTCCATCTAGTGCCAGAGACCATATCTGTATAGACTCCTTCAATCCCACAATAACTTAATAAACAATTCAAGGCCCAGCACAACACTAACTGCCAAAATCCCTGTTAACTAATCCTGAGAACTGTGCTTCTGCTTAGCAGTTATATACATGCATCCCAGTAGCACCTGGATAAGAGCCCTGATGTTATCTAAAGAGGAATTAGCTCAAGTTAAAAAGGGTGGGCACTTCCTAATCAGAAAACAGCCAACCAGGAAACAGCTAGCATGACCCGTTAGTAACATTGGACTCTAAGCATCTCTGTAAGTTGTCATTTACACCAAGCTGTGGGGTGCAGTTAACACACTGGAGGGAAGGGATGTCATCCAGAGGGACCTAGACAGGCTTGAGAGGTGGGCCCGTGCCAACTTCATGAAGTTCAACAAGGCCAAGTGCAAGGTCCTGCACCTGGGTTGGGACAATGCCAAGCACAAATACAGGCTGGGTGCAGAATGGATCAAGAGCAGCCCTGAGGAGAGGGACCTGGGGTTCTTGGTGGATGAGAAACTCAACATGAGCCAGCAATGTGCACTTGCAGCCCAGAAGGCCAACTGCATCCTGGGCTGCACCAAGAGCAATGTGGTCAGCAGGGCAAGGGAGGGGATTCTGCCCCTCTACTCCACTCTGGTGAGACCCCACCTGGAATCCTGTGTCCAGCTCTGGAGCTCCCAATGTAAGAAGAAAAGAGAAGAGACAAGCATTCATTTATTCCTACATTTCATAATTGGAAAAAAAAAAAATCTTAGTTTTGCCACAATCGTAGCTTTTGCTTGGCATTTGCGTTGCAAAAATCCAATGAGGTAATTCAATTTTTTTGTCAGTAACAGGCTTTTCCTATCTGAACGGAAGTCACATTTGCTGCAGCCTGATTGCAGCACTTCCAGTAAAAGTTGCCAAGAACAGAAGTTGAATAAAAGAAATAATTTCACCCCCATTTTACAGGTAATAAAACTGAAGATATGAGAGACTGAGTTATTTATATATAATAATATAGAAAATCTAAGATGGCACCAAACTAGGATCTCTTGAATTCCCATTCACTGCTTCAGTTGTTAAAAGATGAATAAATAAGTAAAAATAAATCTATTTCAGAAAGTCGTTTTGTTGAAATTTGTTTAGCATTGAGACTAACACAATTATTTTACTTTTGATGTTATTAAGAATTTGATTGAAATCTCAGTAGTATTAATTTCAACATTTTAAACATCACTTTGTAAGAATATTTTTAAAAGATACAATTTCTTTGACCATGCAGCATTTTCATGTCATAAAAAATAATTTACTCAAAAATACGTTTTTGACAGTAGCATTTAAATTAGATGTAAACCAGTATTTATGATCCCTTCCAAATAAAGTGAAATCTTCAGTTCTTTTGCTACTGTGCTGGAATAAGCAGGCTAATTTACACCCCTTGAAAAAGCAATTTTTTAGCAAAATGCTGATCCTAACACTGTATTTGCAGAAGCTCGACTGTTTATCTGCGTCGCCCACAGACACCATACGGGGCATATGTAGGACACATTGAGTAGCTGGAATTAGCAGAGCCATTTGTGAAGTGCATATAAATGTATCATTTGCACATAATTCTCTGTGATAATAGCTGAATTAGGTAAGGTGATAGCATCATCATTTTTTTGTTGAAATTGATGTTTATGGAAATTATTACTTTATCCAGTTCTTGTATTTCTCAGAGCAGAAACAAAATGAGAACCAAGCCGCCTTAAGACATATTAGAAATAGATGGTTAAAAACTTAAAATTCAATGTATATCAGAGTTATGGGAAGTTTCTTTTTTTTTGAGAACTAGAAGAGTTATTTTGCTCACATCCAGTCTAGTTTAAAATCCTGATTAAGCACTTCCTTGACTTTATGGATGTCAGTGGATCTAAGTGCTTGCTTAACTGTTACCACATAAGCTCTTCCTCAGCCTCAAATGCACTGATGTGTCTTGGCACACGCTAAAATGGGATCACATATTTGCTTTACAACACTGGAGTCTAAATACAATGAGAACCTGGCCCAAGGAGACCAGACAGACTCGGCACAGGGAAACAAGTAGGATAAAAGCTTGACATGCCAGCTCAAAGAACATCTGTTAATGCATTTCAAAGAGAACTGAGCAATTTTAAAGGCAGTGCAACCCTTTGTCAGCTTCTTCCTTTGTCCATAATTGATCTGTAAAGGCTTTTTCAAAGTGCCATGAGAGGAAAGAGACAAATGGGTTCAGAATTTTTATGGTGCTCTGGGTCCTCTTGTTGAAATTCATCTGAACTTTCTTTAGAAATTGAAAAAACAGCATTCCAGGATTGGCATTTTTCAGAACGGGATGAAAATATGGCAGCAGCATTGCCTCTCTCTCTTTATCCTACATCTTAGGTCATGACCAAAGAGTTCAAAAGGAGTCTAAACCATCAGGTAGAGTAGTCAACAGCTCCTCGGTGTCTACAAGGACCAGAAGTAAGAGAGGAGCAAGTGTAGGCTGTGATTATTGTCTGCAAAATTTTATGCCGCTTTTACTTTCTGGCAGCAGCTCAGTTCCTTGTGGGAGTGAATGAGTGTCGATACTTGCAGAAATCAATTATAATTGCCTCTCTTCCTGAGTCTTGAAGAAACTGAGCTGCTGCAGAGAATAATGCTGTGGAGACACAGATGAACCAAAAGAGTTTTGTACTTCCAAAATTTTGAGAAGCAGTGGCGTAGCGTTAATCACTGTCATTCGCTAGCAGAAACAATCATCTGAGTCCAATCACTTCTTGATTGCTAAAGACATTTTGCTTTGCTGAGAGTACTAAGGTTTCATTTTTTTTCAGCAGAAATATCTGTTGCAGCTGCCACTGAGAACCACAACTGACAGCAGAAGCAGACAGATATTTGTGATATTTTGGTGTTTCTGTTTACAAACATAAGCCCAGTAAGTCACTAAAGAATGTGTTTGTCGCAGAACACGTCATATATATATGAGTATTTAATATATATATAGTCATATCTATGAATATTTCTCCTCTGCTTGGACTTATATTACCATGAGAAGCTAACTACCACTCACAAAAGACCTGTCTTCATTTCACCCTAAGAATGCGTATTATAGTTTCCAACTTTTTACCAGATGTCTGGAGCAGAGGTAGGGCTGCAAATGAGATAAGCATCGTCTGAAATGCGACTTCCTCTTTCTGCTCTGTTTCATTCAGTTGTGACTACTAAAGCAATTCTGCACTGTGAGCAAGTAATGTCTTTATGGGATGTTTTATCATCAGTCTTCACCAGGCAACTATTAATCTTGAATCATACATTGATCAAGTGTTTATTCTTTTATTCCCCTAAGGCTTTGTGATATCAATATCATGTCTGTCACAAACAATGATAAAAGGCGTCTTCTCCATTGCGGGAAATGAAGGTGCCTGAGTGGAAGTGACTTAGTAAGAATTCAAAGAAAGAACACTTGATCTTGAGGGAAGGGATGCCATCCAGAGGGACCTGGACAGGCTTAAGAGGTGGGCCCGTTAAAACCTCATGAAGTTCAACAAGGCCAAGTGCAAGGTCCTCCACCTGGGCCAGGGCAATCCCAAGCACAAATACAGGCTGGGCAGAGAATGGATTGAGAGCACCCCTGAGGAGCGGAATTTGGAGGTGTTGTTTGATGAGAAGCTCAACATGAGCCAGCAATCACACAGATTCACAGAATCACAGAATCACAGAATGTTAAGGGTTGACAGGGACCTCTGGAGATCATCTGGTCCAACCCCCCTGCCAGAGCAGGTCCACCTACAGCAGGTTTCACAGGATGGTGCCCAGCCGGGTTTTGAATGTCTCCAGTGTCAGAGACTCCACCACCTCTCTGGGCAGCCTGTTCCAGTGCTCTGCCACCCACAAAGGAAAGAAGTTTCTCCTCATGTTGAGATGGAACTTCCTATATTCAAGTTTATACCCGTTGACCCTTGTCCTCTCACTGGGTACTACTGAAAAAAAGACCGGCCTTCTCCTCCTGGCACCCTCCCTTTAAGTATTTGTAAACATTTATGAGATCCCCCCTAAGTCTGCTCTTCTCTAGACTAAAAAGACCCAACTCCCTCAGCCTTTCCTCATAAGAAAGATGCTCCAGATCCCCTAATCATCTTTGGAGCCCTTGCTGACCCCTCTCCAGCAGTTCCCTGTCCTTCTTGAACTGGGGAGCCCAGAACTGGACACAGGACTCCAGATGTGGCCTCACCAGGGCAGAGTAGAGGGGGAGGATGACCTCCCTCCACCTGCTGGCCACCCTCCTCTTGATGCACCCCAGGATGCCATTTGCCTTCTTGGCCACAAGGGCACATTGCTGGCCCATGGGCATCCTGTTGTCCACCAGGACTCCCAGGTCCCTCTCTGCAGAGCTGCTTTCCAGCGGGTTAGTCCCCAACCTGTACTGGTGCATGGGGTTATTCCTCCCCAGCTGCAGGGCCCTANCCTTTCATCTAACCCACGCTTCCTAAGCTTGCCTACGAGTACGCTGTGGGAGACGGTATCAAAAGCCTTGCTGAAGTCAAGGTAGACAACATCCACTGCTCTCCCCTCATCTATCCATCCAGTCATGCCATCGTCGAAGGCTGTCAGATTAGTCATACACGACTTCCCCATGGTGAATCCATGTTGACTACTTCTGATAACCTTCTTTTCCTCCAGGCGCTTGGAGATGACACCCAGAACGAGCTGTTCCATCAAGAGTGAGCTGTTCCATGTGCACTTGCAGCCCAGAAAGCCAACAGAATCCTGGGCTGCAGCAACCAGCAGAATGGTCAGCAGATCAAGGGAGGAGATTCTGCCCCTGCACTTGTTTCTGGTGAGACCCCACCTGGAATACTGCGTCCAGCTCTGGAGCCCCCAACATAAGAAGGACATGGAATTGTTGGAGCGGGTCCAGAGGAGCGCCACAAAGATGATCAGAGGGCTGGATCATGTCTCAGTTGAAGACAGAGTTGGGATTGTTCAGCTTGGAGAAGACTCTGGGAAGACCTTATAGCAGTGTTACAGTAGTTAAAGGGGGCCTACAGGAAAGCTGGAGAGGGACTTTTTACAAGGGCATGTAGTAATAGGACAAGGAATAATGTATTTAAACTGTAAGAGCATAGATTTACATTAGACATAAAGGAAAATTCTTCACTGTGAGGATGGTGATACACTGGCACTGGAACAGGTTGCGCATAGAAGTTGTGGAGGTACCACCCCTAGAAGTGTTCAAGGCCAGGCTGGATGGGACTTTCGGCAACCTGGTATAGGTTTTTTTTCCTCTTTCCTTTATCTTTTGGTAAGAAGACTTGGAATTTCATAAGTATGTGTTTGCTTATCTGTCTGTTCAATCAACTGTTCAATCATTAGTCAATAAAAAAAAAAAAAAGGAAGACACTCAGAATAACTGAAATTTTGTCATTTAAAAGTTACAAAAAATAGGGAGCTAAAAGAACTGATAACTTAGACATGCCCCAGAGGGAAAAATCAACGTGAGAACATACCTTTGAAGACATCAGAAAACTCATATAAAGATTTCTACAAGTGGTTATATTATTATTTTGAATACGAAGACTTATTATTCATATATAAACATAGATAAAGTAGATAAAGAGCAAGAAAGATAAAGATGGACTTAGAGACATTTGATGTTCATGTTTACTAAAAGCTTGTCTTAGAATCCAGTTTTTCTCTGAGGCCAAAATAAGTCAGTCTTGACAGACAAACCCATAGGAAAGCAAGATTCATGAGCTCCAGTGTTTAGAGAATAATTTGTGCACCTGATCTGTTCTTACGAGCCAGACTTTAAAAGAAACGTCTCTTCCTGCCTGTTACTTTCAAAGATCACCTCACCCTTCCTGGACCTCTTTCCTCTTCTGAGTTTTCTTGACTGATCAAAGACAACTTCACTTCCTAACATTTTCAATCTGCCCTTATTTTCCTCAGGGATGAGTCCTAATTCCTGGTGTCAAAGATTTTTTTCTGCACCTTCCCTCCCACTTGAATTCTAAGGAAATTACTTTTGAAAAATGAATGAGAGTAAAAAGAAAAATAAATAAATATATAAATCCACAGAAATCTCTCCTTTAAATTCAGTATGCAACAAATGGAAGATGGATGGCATTCCAGATCACATCCATTATATTTTCATTATGATGACAACATATGAAACTCTGACAGTTCTGGACTGAAGTTCATACATTAATCAAATCCTGTCTTCATTGTTTCTCTGGCACTTTTTCATTAAAATAGTAGCAGTTGAGCTATAGTCCTATAAGTTATTCCTAAACTGGCTCCTTTTCAAGTACAAATGTTATCTGGCCCTGAAATATCTGTATATTTCCAGGCATCTGTAGATTTTTAAGCACGGTAAGGAGGAGATAAAAGTAATTATATCTATGTTTTAAGAGAAAGACTGTGACAGAGGATGATATCTAACATGTCTGACAGTGGTGGTGCATTGCTTACTGTAATTTCTCTAATGTGTGTATAAGCACTCTCTTACCATTATCTCATATCCTTTTATAAATTCATCCTCACAAAAGAATAGGTTTTACAGAAAAATTGGTGAACACATTTACTAGAAGGGAACCAAGACATGGAGGAAACAGTTTGCACAAGAGAACAAGACAGGAAATACTGCTAAGGTTGAATCTAACTCTTCTTGTGTATAAAAGTATTCCTTCAAAGGATGGGGAAACTTTTTCCCAAAGTCTAACAAACCATTCAAGAAACTGTCTAGATCAAATAATATTATCATATTAATTTACATTACTAAACAAATCTCAGTTTTTAAACCAATATTTACCAATTCAATTTTGCTACACCTAAACACATCTGCACTGGTTCAGGCCAGCACTCCACCTCCTGGATGCTTTCAGGTTTGGAAATAGGTGGACAAGGAGGGCAGAGTCAGAACAAGGCAAGCATCTTATACAGTATTAAAATAATTCAGTTTGGAGGAGACTTCTGGAAGTCTCTGTTCCAAAATCCTACACAAAGGAGGCCCGACTTCTGAGCTGGATCAGGTTTTCCATCCAAGAGCGGAGCACAGCATCTCTGGGAAACCAATTCTAGTGCTTTACTCCAACTTCTTTATCCTTATACCCAACAAGAATATTTCTTGTCTAGCAGTATGCGTGCTGACTCTTGTCCTTTCACTGTGGACCTCTAAGAAGAATTTGATTCTGTCATTGGGTGGAGGGCTTAGGAAGTGGCTATGTGGTGCTTAGCTGCCTATGGGGGTTAAACCACAACAGCATTAACCTTTTATTAAAACACATGGTGACACAAGGACTAAGCATCCTCTCTTATTCCCCTGTTATTCCCAGTTACAATACTAGCCAGCATGTTTCATCATGGCTTTTTGAAAATAAACGGTAACTTTTCAGCAGACTTCTCAGATGTATCTTTTAAAACTTTCTAATAAAATTTTTTAGGACCTGTCAGTGTTTGCAGTAGCAACTGAGCATCCATTTCAGCCCCTGCTGAAAAATGAATGGGGAGTCCTTTGTCATCCTCCACTGCTATCCGCACTGTTTAGGTATTTTCCAAATACTCCCAAGTTTCTTTATTTTTACAGTCAATTCTATCATTTTCATTCATAAAGGATCCATCAACATTGCTTAAATTTATTTTGGTTTCTAGTATATATAAAGAGAATGGTTCATACCTAAGCTGTAGTTCTTCTAATCAAATGTTTCCCCATGTTTTTTTTTTCCCTTAGCATTTTTCCATTTTCTAGGTTCAAAATTATATTGCTATAGCCCTTTTTTCCTTCTATTTGTTTATAGATATATATTTCTATGCCTTTCTACAAATTTTCATCCTTGTATAGCTTCTTTCCTTTCAGTGTTCAGTTTCCTTTCAGCTTTCTTTTCAGTGTGGCCTTTCTTGAACCATCATTTCCTAAGCATGTAGTAGAATGCACTTCTAGTTTTTAATTTTTAATTTTATCAGTGTAATGTTTTTTATATTTCTAAAGCAGATTGAAGCAAAGTAGACAGTGATTGCTTCTCCGTCCAGTAGGTCATATCATAGGTCTAGAATAAATGCAGCCACATCCGTCTCCAATAACATATTTTTTCTTCTTCTAAATATTAAAATAATTTTGTGACAATCAGCTGTCTCTCTGTCTTTGGTTAAAATATTTCTGAAATATTCCAGTTCACATCTATACATGGAGCTGTTCCTGGGACACAAAATAAAACTGAGCACTGCTCTACCTTCTAAAAGAGTAAATAATGACCTTAATATCCTAGCGACTTTGTAGGCACATTTCTGTTTAAAGTTCCCAATACTAACTATTGCAGGTGTTCAGTAGAACAAGTTATATTTTCAGTTCAATCTTATGAGCCGCATTATTTGTGCCTGTGAGGCAAGAGCTCATAAACGCAAAAGACAAACAAAACTTCCTCTTTCCTTCAGGTTTGGACTTGTTTCTACCCCTTGATATGGCATATGAAAAATGAATTTTTTAAAAAAAGTAATATTGGTTTTGGTTTTTTTTTCAAAAGAAGATACACCACTACCATCACCACCACTCCCCCAAGTGAGCTCACTTTACATTTAATGTAATAACACCATGAAATAAATTTTGTTAGACTTGCCATTCAACATAGCATTATAATCATTGCCCATTACAAGAACAAGTGGCTACTTCCATTTGGAAACCCTTGAATTAAAGGAATTGCAGAAAATGCCTCTTAGATGCTCTGGAAGCACCAGAAATGCATCACCTAGTCCATATGTTTACTACTGTGGCTTTATTAGGAAAAAACAACAATTGGGCAATTGTTTAAGGTCCAATTCTGTTGCTCCTAAATTTTGTTACAGGCACTTATTTTACTCTAGAGAGCCCTTCAGCTTTTGGTGAAGCCCCCATCTCATGGGCATGAGACACAGAGCTCATCAGTCAGTGCAAACCTCCCTATTGAATGCAAAAAGACAGTAAGTCATTAAAGCTAAAACACATCTATGTGTTTCCTGGCTGAATGAAATGTTCTTAACAACTAAGAAGAAAATTTATCAAATTATTTATCAAATTCTGTATGCAGAAAAATTTCCTCCAAATTCCCAGGAGTGAGAACACAGCTTTCCAGAATTTGTACCAGCGGGACCACAGTATTTTGAATATTTTAGTCTCTTGTCTCCCATGATGCTGCAAACAGCAACTGTTGTGCGTGTCTTAGTTTCTAATTCTCTGGAATATATATTTTGGCCTGTGGTGTGGATGAAATCAGGCTTTCAACAATGGTCCTCACTTAAATTCTGGTAGTGGCGCACTATAGGTTCCTGAATGGACTAAAATCATAGAATCGTAGAATGGTTTAGGTTGAAGGAACCTTAACCATCTAGTTCCAACCCCCCTGCCGTGGGCAGGAACACCTTCTGCTAGACCAGGTTGCTCAAACCCTCATCCAACATGGCCTTGAACACTCCGAGGGATGGGGCATGCACAGCTTCTCTGGGCAACCTGGGCCAGTGCCTCACCACCCTCATAGGGAAGAATTTCTTCCCAATATCTAATCCAAATGTACACTCTTCCAACCTGAATGCATTACCTCTTGTCCTATCACTACATGACCTTGTAAAAAGTGCCTCTCCAGGATTCTTTTGGGCCTCTTTCAGATACTGGAAAGCTGCTCTAAGGTATCCCTGGAGCCTTCTCCAGGCTGAACAACCCCAACTCTCTCAGCCTATCCTCACAGCAGAGGGGCTCCAGCCCTCTCATCATCTTTGTGGCCTCCTCTGGACCTGCTCCAACAGGTCCGTGTCCTTCTTCTGTTGGGGGCTCCCGAGTTGGACATAGGATAGCAGGTCAGTTCTCACAAGAGCAGAGCAGAGAGGCAGAATCCCCTCCCTTGACCTGCTGGCCATACTGGTTTTGATGCGGCCCAGGATATGGTTGGCCTTCAGGTCTGCAAACATATGTTGCATAAAATGTTTAGAATGAACTAAAAAATGGATGGAGTGTTAAAGGCAGAGATACAAAGCACAAACCTCTTCTTTGGACCCCTTTCTACCACGAAAATTGAGGGCTGGCTGCTTCCTGAGCTTTTTTGAGGGAGCCACCAGCATTGTACCAGTTGCAGCATCCTTCTCCCCTCCTTGGTCTCTCTCAGGGCATGTCCAGAGTCCATTCCCTGTATTTGAAATGCTTCAGCCTTTAAAGAAATACCCAGTCAAATTTCCTGTAGGTAGGCAGATATTATAAAGAATTGCAGGCAAATATGCTAGTTCTTACCTCTCACACGTCTAGACTTAGCACAACACAACTTCAGTTCAACCTCTGCACGATGAAGACTTGGAAATGATAGTGAAACTGCTCTCCTCCTTGCTTTGTCCATCAGGACATTTTCCACTTTGTCCTGAAAAAACTTCTTCAGTGTTTCTGTCTCCATTCTCTACAGCCCTGGGAGCTCCATGCCTTGTTTGTTCACAGTTAACAGAAAACTGGAAGGGCCTAACAATTTTGCATGTAAAAGGGGCTGGTTTCTTTAAACCTTTTCTCAACTTACTGACTTCACTCCCCTGGTAAGGAGACTGAGCAAAGTATATCCGCAAGGAAGCATTTTTTCCACCTTCTTTCTCAGTATATATATACATGTGGTTATGTTATCTGTCAGTCCGTGCTAATCATGTTTTACTCTGCTCTGCAATTTCAACTAAATTCGGCAGGAAGGTAGACCTCCTGAAGGTAACAAATATCAAAAATGTTAATGAAAATGGTTTATTGAACTCAATGAGAGACCCAAATTAAGGTCCTCATTATAGCGTGTGATCAATCATCTCAATAGACACTGGAGAATCCATGTGCCAGAGCTGGAAGCAATCAGACCTCATAGTTCTACTAAATGTATAACCATATTTTAAATTTCAGTAGAGTACATCCCTTTAAGATGAAAAACTACTTAGTTTAGGATACCATTTGGTAGGCTACTTACTTGGGTCTTATTAAAGTGTTTTATTCCCTGATCTGTAGAAGCAGGTCTTCACGGAGTAGACAGGCTTAACAATTTTTATTCTAATATTGACTGGGAAGTTATTTGCACTGATAGGTCTTTTTATCTTTTCAGTCACCACCATACTGCTGGGATCTTATTCTCAGACAGAAATGAACTGCATCTAATATTCCAGTCTGGAATGATGATTGCTTAAGGATCTCATGAAATTTCTCCCATGGTTTCCTCAATACTTCTGCACATGAAATATCATCAAGACAGCCTTGTCTATCTTGACAAAATACTTACAAAATTTTTATCTTTGTATTTATTTATCTTTATTTAATCTATACACAATGGCAACTGTAGGGTCCTGCACCTGGGGAGGAATAACCCCATGCAGCGGTACAGGTTAGGGTTTGGCCTGCTGGAAAACAGCTCTGCAGAGGGAACCGAGAGTCCTGGTGGACAAGAAGAGGACCATGAGTCAGCAATGTACCCATGTGACCAAGAAGGCCAATAGTCTCCTGGACTGCAGTAAAGAAAACGTGGCCAGCAAGTCGAGGGAAGTCATCCTCCCATTTTTCTCTGCCCTACTGAGGCCACAACTGGAGCCCTGTGTCCAGTTCTGGGCCCTCCCAGTTCACGAAAGACAAGGAACTACTGGAGAGAGTCCAGCAGAGGGCTACAAAGACGATAGGGGACTGGAGCACTTCTCTTATGGGGAAAGGCTGAGAGACCTGGGTCTATTTAGCCTGGAGAAGAGCAGACTGAGAGGGGAACTCATCAATACTTATCAATATCTAAAGGGTGGGTGTCAAGATGATGAGGCCAGACTCTTTTCAGTGGTGCCTGGTGACAGGACAAGGAGCAATGGACACAAGCTGGAACACAGGAAATTCCATCTCAACATGAGGAAAAAACTTCTTTACTTTGAGAGTGACAGTGCACTGGAACAAGCTGCCCAGAGAGGTGGTGGAGTCTCTAACCCCGGAGATATTTAAAACCCGGCTGGGCACCATCCTGTGCAACCTGCTCTAGGTGAACCTGCTTTGGCAGGGGGATTGGACTAGCTGATCTCCAGAAGTCCCTTCCAGCCCCCACTATTCTGTGTGTGATCTTCATGGAAGTATATTTGTCTCGATGGGATCTTTGTTTCTATCTATGCATATGTAGTATGGTGAATTTAGTGTTTTTGCTTCATTTAGGGGATGGCCAAATTATGGTCCAGTAAACAAACCTGGTCCTCAGGATTGCTAGATCTGACCTTTCAGTAAGCAGACTGGTCAGCAAGCTGGGCATGTTGCACATGCTGTTTTGTGCTACATAGGAGGCTGCATGTGGGTGTAAATTTGTGGTGGTTTATTAAGTCAGATGCAGCACCATGAATGATGGTGTCACTGGGCTCTGCATAGATTTGGACACCAAATACCTGTAAAATCAAAACCTCTAACATCATAAAGAAATGGTTGTCTGGTGCAGATTATTTAAACCATGCACATGGAGACCAAGTGATTGACAGGACAAAAATATAAGCTTACACAGAGCGGCATCACTGAAATCGGTTACAGAAAAGAGGGTCAGAACCAGGAGGTATTTGACACTTTTTTTTTTNGACCCAAATTAAGGTCCTCATTATAGCGTGTGATCAATCATCTCAATAGACACTGGAGAATCCATGTGCCAGAGCTGGAAGCAATCAGACCTCATAGTTCTACTAAATGTATAACCATATTTTAAATTTCAGTAGAGTACATCCCTTTAAGATGAAAAACTACTTAGTTTAGGATACCATTTGGTAGGCTACTTACTTGGGTCTTATTAAAGTGTTTTATTCCCTGATCTGTAGAAGCAGGTCTTCACGGAGTAGACAGGCTTAACAATTTTTATTCTAATATTGACTGGGAAGTTATTTGCACTGATAGGTCTTTTTATCTTTTCAGTCACCACCATACTGCTGGGATCTTATTCTCAGACAGAAATGAACTGCATCTAATATTCCAGTCTGGAATGATGATTGCTTAAGGATCTCATGAAATTTCTCCCATGGTTTCCTCAATACTTCTGCACATGAAATATCATCAAGACAGCCTTGTCTATCTTGACAAAATACTTACAAAATTTTTATCTTTGTATTTATTTATCTTTATTTAATCTATACACAATGGCAACTGTAGGGTCCTGCACCTGGGGAGGAATAACCCCATGCAGCGGTACAGGTTAGGGTTTGGCCTGCTGGAAAACAGCTCTGCAGAGGGAACCGAGAGTCCTGGTGGACAAGAAGAGGACCATGAGTCAGCAATGTACCCATGTGACCAAGAAGGCCAATAGTCTCCTGGACTGCAGTAAAGAAAACGTGGCCAGCAAGTCGAGGGAAGTCATCCTCCCATTTTACTCTGCCCTACTGAGGCCACAACTGGAGCCCTGTGTCCAGTTCTGGGCCCTCCCAGTTCACGAAAGACAAGGAACTACTGGAGAGAGTCCAGCAGAGGGCTACAAAGACGATAGGGGACTGGAGCACTTCTCTTATGGGGAAAGGCTGAGAGACCTGGGTCTATTTAGCCTGGAGAAGAGCAGACTGAGAGGGGAACTCATCAATACTTATCAATATCTAAAGGGTGGGTGTCAAGATGATGAGGCCAGACTCTTTTCAGTGGTGCCTGGTGACAGGACAAGGAGCAATGGACACAAGCTGGAACACAGGAAATTCCATCTCAACATGAGGAAAAAACTTCTTTACTTTGAGAGTGACAGTGCACTGGAACAAGCTGCCCAGAGAGGTGGTGGAGTCTCTAACCCCGGAGATATTTAAAACCCGGCTGGGCACCATCCTGTGCAACCTGCTCTAGGTGAACCTGCTTTGGCAGGGGGATTGGACTAGCTGATCTCCAGAAGTCCCTTCCAGCCCCCACTATTCTGTGTGTGATCTTCATGGAAGTATATTTGTCTCGATGGGATCTTTGTTTCTATCTATGCATATGTAGTATGGTGAATTTAGTGTTTTTGCTTCATTTAGGGGATGGCCAAATTATGGTCCAGTAAACAAACCTGGTCCTCAGGATTGCTAGATCTGACCTTTCAGTAAGCAGACTGGTCAGCAAGCTGGGCATGTTGCACATGCTGTTTTGTGCTACATAGGAGGCTGCATGTGGGTGTAAATTTGTGGTGGTTTATTAAGTCAGATGCAGCACCATGAATGATGGTGTCACTGGGCTCTGCATAGATTTGGACACCAAATACCTGTAAAATCAAACCTCTAACATCATAAAGAAATGGTTGTCTGGTGCAGATTATTTAAACCATGCACATGGAGACCAAGTGATTGACAGGACAAAAATATAAGCTTACACAGAGCGGCATCACTGAAATCGGTTACAGAAAAGAGGGTCAGAACCAGGAGGTATTTGACACTTTTTTTTTTTAATATTTATTTGAAGAGTAGTCTTATCGTACAGATTAAATTTACAGTGTTACAGTACAATTCTGTGAAGAGAGAGAGAAAAGATTGCGCTTAATTTTCCTAATAATAAAATCAGTGATTTAAAGGCTGCTGTATCTTCTTTTAAACATTGAATTCCTCATCTCAGTTCCTCCAGAGACCATGGAGAAATGTATTCGTGAAGAAAACAGATATATTGGAGAAGTAATAGTATCCCATGAACAACCAATAAACCAAAAACTAATTATCGATCAAAATATTTTTCTTCATAGCAATAATTTGAGACGACCTGTGAGTTTGATTTTGACGTATACATTATATAGGAAAAAAATAACGTTGTTCAGAAACACAGCACATGAGGTACTGAAGCAGAACATCCCCTCCTTTACCTCCCTAAACTGGCTTGTAGCTCATACCTAGAGGGCTAAAAAAAATCCCCATTACAATATTGATTGCACTTTGTTATTCTGCTTTAGTGATTAAATACATCAGCCACACCATCAAGGCATTAAGTCCTGATTAATCATTCTCAGAACCCCAGGAGTAATATACAGAGCATTTATTTAAAGTGTAGGTAGAAAGACCAGTTCAGGATTTATTCTTAGGTCAACTGGAAGTTGTCCTTTGACTTTCCTTGGGCTTCAATTTCTTTTGTTTCAATTTCTCCCAGTTCCTTACAGTTCTTATAACTGACAGCAAATAAACTCCTTTGGGGCCAGAATCTGCATTGTGAATGTATTTAAGGCTGAGGTGCTGTACTGCTGTGGTGGGTTGTCCTTGGCCAGCTGCCACCCGGCCACCCAGCTGCTCACCCGTTCCCGTTCCCGTTAGTTAGGTTAGGAAGGGTTTCCCAGTAGGTTAGGAAAGAAAGTAAGGTGAGAAAGCTTGCGGGAAAAGACAGGGAGCTCGCTTACCAGTTATCATCGCAGGCAAAATAGACTATGCTTTTATTTATTGACGGTTTGGGTCATTTTGGGCAGTGACAAACAAAGACAATCACTAAACCGACACCTTTGATGACTCTCCCCCTCCTTTTTATCTCATATCCACCTTCCCCCTCCCCTCCTGCCCCCTCTCCCTACCCAGGGGACGCAGGGATGGGGATAGGGCTGTGGTCAGTCCACGGCAGCCCCTTTGTGTACCCTGTTCGGATGGAGAAAATCTGTATGGAAACCAGTAGGCTTGAGCAAACATCTTCATGTCTGGATTTAATTCACAATTGGCATGACTGCTCTAGTCCTCATGGGGTTTTAAGTTTTTGGGAAGAACTCCTGTCTCCCCAGATCTCCCTCCCTGGGCAATAGTCACAGAGATTTGCTGGAATTGGTCTCCTTTACAGCAGCTTGCTGCTTCTTTCTTCTCCTGACCTTTAACCTATCTCTCCCAGCTCCTATATGTCTATTTACGCCCAAGTCATGCATATTTTTATTCAAGGGGTAACCTCCCACTTCCTAAGGGAACCGATTTTGATTGAGAGTTGGACAAGAGTAAAAATCTACTACTGATATTATTTTTCTTGCAGATTTTATTTCAAAAACTTGAAATATTTTGGACTGTAAATGAAAAAGCAGACAAACCCATTCAGTTATCATCTAAAATTACAATATTGAAAAAAGTCATTCAAATAGAAAAGTAGATGATGTAAGAAAAATTCATACATACATTTGCAAAAAGGTATGAGTTCCCTTTTTCTGTCCTCCAGGCTACCAAGATAAAACCAAGCTCCAAGCTGTTAAAGATTATCACGGGGCAGTACTCAAAATGGAAAATCCAGATTCCCAGTAGCATTTACAACCTCCAGTCCACTGTTTCATTAATGCAAACACAGGCTTATTATCTGATTGAGCTCCAATCAGCTATGATCACAGGAGGCTTGAAGTTCAGGCTCTTATGACAGAAATCTTGTAAAGATCCTGTTGCACAGACAAGAAAAAAATCATACTGATTTACATAGAAATTGTACAGAAAATAAATGTTGCAGCTGAAATTTTTTGTGGGTCTCACTGTCTTTAAACCTCACATCTTAACCCCCACTTGCAAATGAATTAAATAATAAAATGGAAATCAGAAGTATTGTTCTGTATCAGTGTGGGATTAAACTACAATAAGAAGGAAGAAATGTTTGTCTTTATCTAGGACAGTTACAGAAGAACAAACAGCCAGTTCACAATCCTGCCTCTGAGCAAAATCTTTGCCAGGGGGAATAGTCTTTGTTTTGGATGAAATGAGCACAATCCAAGTTGTAAAAGACAAAGCAAGCCGGGAGGAAATTTCAAGCAGATTCTCCAGATGAGTGAGATTGTAACAAATCCAGAGCCACTAAGGACTTCTTGGTTGTCATTATTCTACACAGTCTAACATCTTCACAATGATGCATGCAATGCTCTATCTGTCAGAGTTCATATTTTCTTCTCCCTTGCTGTTTTGCTATGTGTTTTTAAGAAAGAAAAATAAAGTGTGAGTTATTCCAAGCTTGCTATTTGAAAGGTGGCAATTGCATGTGACTAAATTTGCATGTTTATATTCAAGATTTCCAAGAAGTTTTTTGTGCAATGCAAAGAAGTCTTCCATATTACAAAATAGCTGTGCCTCTCCAGTTTATTCAGAAGAAAGAACTGGTGTACGCACACCCAGACAGACGTATCTGTGTGAGCAGATGGATGTGTTGACCAGTTCTAATACCTGCACTCGGTTAGCTACGCACTCAGCATCTGCAAGAATCTGTTCCAGTGGGAAGTGAAAAAAAAATTACATCATTAGAAGCAGAAATGAAATGCTGGATATTGTGTCTTCCTCCTCATAGTACAAGCTAGTTTCTTGTGTCAGTTGTTGATTCACCTTGAATTTGTATTGCTTCAGTGCTGAAGCAAGTCTCATGCTGCACAGGCAGTCCAAGTAGCTCCTGTGGTTAGAAATGTTTCCCGTGACACATTTGATTCTGAAAACCTTTGATATCATCACCATAGAAATGTCTGCATAGTTATATTATTTACCTGGTAGAAGAAAATTATGTGTCATATTCTTGAAAATATGTACAAGTGCTATAGGAGACCGAGTTATCCAATTCTTACAGTTCTGACATGAATTTTTAAAGGTGCAGGTTATGTAGTTTCTAGTTTTACATGCTGCCTTCTTCTGATATGTTTTTAGGAGTCTAAATACACCTCTGGCATGGGGGAGCCTCAATAGCCAGTCTGAAATGATGAACATCTCTAGGCAGGAAGGTGTGGAAAGATTTTTGCTGCAATTCTAAATTTCTATTTCAGTGGTACCTGCATTGATGGAGGTATTATCCATATATTAGGTAGAAGTAATGGAAATAATCAATTTCTTTGCCTTTTAGCCCTTAAATCAGTCAGACTCAGAGTCTGAAACAGGTAGAGATTATCAGACCTTGAAGAGGTTTAATTTCAAATAAATTAAGAGGAAATAAATATTTTTTATCATCTGATAACAAATTGTTTGATAATTCTACATTTAAGTGGACTCATAATACAAATATAAATAATGTCCCTGTGAATAGCAGATGGTTTTACCGTGATGGATGTCATTAAAATAAATGATAAGAACATTTCTGCAAACAAATAGACATTAATTATATCTTTATTACAATGTGGGTCTGTAGAAAAAACATATTACACATGTCTGATATGGTAAAAAGTGTTTTTCCTCTCAATTAGTACTGCATTAAATGCTAATCTTACTTTTTTTAGAGTGTAGCTAACTTAGAAAAATAATCTCCTGAATGTAGATCATTTCTTCATTACCCTCTGGAGAAAATTATTCTTTCTCTGGGGATGAGTAATCTATATTCTTTCTGTTATTCTGTAACTAGATTGTGTTTGCAAACACAATTGCATTAATAAGACTCCCATTTTCCCAGAGTCTTAGATAAGTTTAAATATAGCATTTTGGTAGTGCTCTTATGATAAATGTATCTATTGCTGCAGGCACTCCAAGTCCAATTTTTCAGAGCTATCTACATATGGTTATTCAGGAAAAATATGTTCTATGTCCTGGGAGAGTTTAATGCATAATGACTACCATTCTTTTTTCAAATTAGGTAAATACCTGTACAAAGCAAGTCAGAACTGCAGCTAGTCATTTCTCTAAGCAATGTTTTCCTTTGCTTACATAGTAATAATTGCATGTGTAACTCAGACGCGTTGCTACACTTAGGTTGTGTGTGCACCTGTATGAGTCCTTGTAATAACATATGGAATAAAACCCTATTCGCCTGGAGTATTTTGATCCATCAAGCTAAGCATGGATCACCATGTTGCTGCTTCTTCTACTTGTAGATCATGTACTCTGGAGGCTTTTGTCCCAAAAGATCATATGATATATCAAATGATTGACAACAACAGTAAAACAGCCTGGGAAATGGAAGTGAATCTCTAAAAAGAGTATCTTGAGGTAGCAATCGTGTCCCAGGGAACATTTGATGTGAGGACACCCACCAGAAAGAACAAAATTTAAAAAGTGGGAACAGAAAGGCTTAGAGGCATGGGTTTTTGTTGCAAGCTTGTGAACTTTGTATTAAAGGGTTCATTTTTTTTTCGTTTGTAGGGTGGAAAGGAGCTACAGGGTGACCAAAGTAGACCAAGTGGACACAGAATACATAAAATTGTATGTGACCAATTTAGGGAGCAACTCCAATACAGTCCATTTGCACTTTTTTTTTTTCCATATGACATTCTTCAAAGAAAAGAAAAGGAAGTCAATACAAACCAAGACTTTCATTGGCTCATTTCTCCTACAGTAACTGCCTTTGTACCGGTTCACAGGTTAAGCTGATAAGCAAAGCTCATGAGCCAGTGTGCCCAGGTGGCCAAGAAGGCCAACAGCATCCTGGCCTGTATCAAGAATAGTGTGGCCAGCAGGACTAGGGCACTGGTCGTCCACCTGTACTCAGCACTGGTGAGGCTCCACCTCAAATACTGAGTTCAGTTTTGTGCCCCTCACTGCAAGAAAAACATTGAGGGGCTGGAGCATGCCCAGAGAAGGGCAACAAAGCTGGTGAAGGGTCTTGAGAAGAAGTCTTCTGAGGGGTGGCTGAGCGAACTGGGGTTGTTTAGCCGGGTGAAAAGGAGGCTCAGGGGACACCTTATTGCTCTCTATAACTACCTGAGAGGAGGGTGTAGTGAAGTTGGGGCTGGTCTCTTCTCGCAAGTAACAAGCGATAGGACAAGTGGAACTGTCCTCAAGTTGCACCAGGGGAAGTTCAGATTGGACATTAGGAAAAATTTCTTCACAGAAAGGGTTGTCAAGCATTGGAACAGGCTGCCCAGGGAAGTGGTGGATTCGCCATCCCTGGAGGTATTTAGAAGATGGGCAGACATGATGCTGAGGGATATGGTTTAGTGGTGGGTTTGGCAGTGTTACGTTGATGGTTGGACTCGATGACCTTAAAGGTCCCTTTGAACCATGATGATTCTGTGATTCTATGATTCTGTGAAAGATGTGTAAACTCTTTGAATTTTATGGTAAAGCACTAAATCTGAGGAGGCTTTTGATTTACCCAGATTCTTCTTTAACCTTTAATGAGAGGGACATATTTATAGGATCAGTGTACAAAACTGCAACTTCATTCAAGAACTTGTTATTGAGATCTCAATGCACTGCATTGTTAAACATCTTCAGCACAAAATTTTATCTTTTCTCCTATGCATTTCTTTAATGCATTTCAAGCATTAGAAAGAAAGAGGTAATTAAAAGATTTAAAAGGATAGGATTAAAATTCAAAACGATATTGGGATATTAACATATAGGGCTGGACTGAAAGAGTGAGTCTCACAATGAAAAGCCCTTCTTCTATAGAAAATGTAATCCAACACAGAACTTTGGCATTAAAGAAAACTGTAAAAGCAGTGCAACAGGAGGGAAACAGCTGGCATGTGATGGAGCATGAGATATTACTGTCCCTTTCATTTGTAAGAAAATATAGAATATGTTGGTTGCGTTTGGCAAGCATCACACATGGAACACAGCAAAGAAATAACTGTCAGCGTGAAGCTGAATAGGATATGTGGCCTCTTAACCAAAAAGGGATTATGGAGGTGCATTTTTTCCTAATTTGTCCCATGAATTTCCACCAGTGTCAGAAGGATGAAGGAGTTCATGGCTTCTGGGACATCAAAATGTCTTTTTTTCCTTCTTAAAATCCTGCCCCTAGCCCATATAAAATCTCTTTCCAGTTATTTTTTTATATTTTTACCTTTTTTTCCATGACCTGAGGAACAGAAAGCAGAAATTATCAATCTCAGTGTTACGGTTTCAAGAACCTACAACAATTTATTGTCATTTAGACAATTATTCTATCACTCAATGACCCCTCCCCACCCAGGAAGGGGAATCGGGGAAAAAACCAAGGAAACCCAGGGGTTGAAATATAAACAGATTTCATAGAATAAGACTAAATAATTAACACTAAAAATACTAAAGAACCAGTATTGATCCCAATACCAATATAAAATATACAAAGATTATACTCAGACCATTCAATCAGTAGGAAGCTGTGCACTCCCAGCAGTGGACAGCAAATGTCGGCCACTGTGAGTGCTACGGTTTTGGGAGGAAGGGAAGGTCTCAGGGGTCCAGCACCAGGGCAAGAAGTTCTCAGGATCATAGCCATCACAAAAGAGACTGACACTAAACTAGGCAGTGAGGTGGTCATGTCAGAAGGGAGAGCCATCTTACAGAGGGACCTGGACAGACTGAAAGAGTGAGCTAGCAAAAACTGAATGAAGTTTAACAAAGTGCAAAGTCCTGCACCTGGGACAATATAATCAAAGAGCCCACTACAGGCTCCCCAGTGTGACTGGGGAGCAGCCTTGCTGAAATGGACCAGGAGGTCCTGGTGGACAATCGGCTGAGCAGGAGTCAGCACTGCACTACTGCAGCAACGAAGGCAAATTGGGTCCTGGTCTGCATCTTCAGGGGCATTGCTAGCAGAGACAGAGATGATTAGGGGGTTGAAACATCTTTCTTATGAGGAAGGGCTGAGGGTGTTGGGTCTTTTTAGTCTGGAGAAGAGCAGAGTGAAGGGGGATCACATCAATGCTTACAAATACTTAAAGGGAGGATGCCGGGAGGAGGGGTCCAGTCTTTTTTCAATGGTGCCCAGTGATAGGACAGGAGGTAACGGGCACAAACCTGACCATAGGAAGTTCCATCTGAGCGTGAGGAGAAACTTCTTTCCTTTGAGGGTGTCAGAGCACTGGAAGAGGCTGCCCAGAGAGGTGGTAGAGTTTCTGACTCTGGAGACATTCAAAACCCACTGGAACACCACCCTGTGCAACCTGCTGTAGGTGACCACTCTCTGGCAGGGGATTTGGACTAGATGTTCTCCAGAGGTCCCTTCCAACCCCTGTGATTCTGTGATTCTGTGTGAGAGATGCGATCATCCCACTCAGCTCTTGTCAGGCCACACCTGGAGTATTGTGCCTGGTTCTAGTGCCCTCAGATCAAGTAATATGTGGACAGACTGGAAAAGGTCCGAAGGAGGGGCACAAAGATGATAAAAGGACAGTAGAACCTGCCCTATGGGGAAAGACTGAAGGCATCTTCCCCCTGGATAAAACTCAGGGAGACCTCATCACAATATTCCAGTACNGCAGGAGTCAGCACTGCACTACTGCAGCAACGAAGGCAAATTGGGTCCTGGTCTGCATCTTCAGGGGCATTGCTAGCAGAGACAGAGATGATTAGGGGGTTGAAACATCTTTCTTATGAGGAAGGGCTGAGGGTGTTGGGTCTTTTTAGTCTGGAGAAGAGCAGAGTGAAGGGGGATCACATCAATGCTTACAAATACTTAAAGGGAGGATGCCGGGAGGAGGGGTCCAGTCTTTTTTCAATGGTGCCCAGTGATAGGACAGGAGGTAACGGGCACAAACCTGACCATAGGAAGTTCCATCTGAGCGTGAGGAGAAACTTCTTTCCTTTGAGGGTGTCAGAGCACTGGAAGAGGCTGCCCAGAGAGGTGGTAGAGTTTCTGACTCTGGAGACATTCAAAACCCACTTGAACACCACCCTGTGCAACCTGCTGTAGGTGACCACTCTCTGGCAGGGGATTTGGACTAGATGTTCTCCAGAGGTCCCTTCCAACCCCTGTGATTCTGTGATTCTGTGTGAGAGATGCGATCATCCCACTCAGCTCTTGTCAGGCCACACCTGGAGTATTGTGCCTGGTTCTAGTGCCCTCAGATCAAGTAATATGTGGACAGACTGGAAAAGGTCCGAAGGAGGGGCACAAAGATGATAAAAGGACAGTAGAACCTGCCCTATGGGGAAAGACTGAAGGCATCTTCCCCCTGGATAAAACTCAGGGAGACCTCATCACAATATTCCAGTACTTAAAAGGTGGGTACAAAGAGGACCGAAACTCTCTTTTCCCAAGGAGTCATAGGGAGAAGACAAGTTACACCGGAAGAGGTTTCCCCTTAATATAAGGGATACATTTTTTATTGTGAGAACAATCAGTCAATGAAACAAACTCCCCAGAGATGTGGTAGAGTCACCATCACTGAGTTTTTCAAGATGCAACTGGACAGGGTGCCAGATAATCTTGCCTAGGCCCCCTCCCATGAAAAGTTAGACCAGATGGTCTTTCAATGTCCCTTCCAACCTAAGCTGTTCTATCAGTATATGAATTAATATCTGTCCTACACTATTTTTTCTTTCACCCACTCCATATCCAGAGTGAGATCTGGGAGCAGGATGGCCCATATGCTTTTGTGAGATTTTTTTTTCTCCTCAGTGTGCCTGTTTCTATATATTTCTGTTAGAGAAGACAGGTTGTGTGTGTATGTGTCATATATAAATTAAATTTGCTTTGACCTTTTATACATCAAGCTATCTGTCTCACAACTAAGTTCCCATCCTGCTGTTGTCAGTTTTTCTCCTAATATCCACAGCAACAGTATTGTCTTGTCAATCAAATATTTCACAAGTTTTGAGGCCTGAAAGGATTATTAAAACATCTTCTCTAGCATTGTGGAGAATACAAACCCAAGAAATTCCTTCTGTTTCTCCTGTGATGAATCCAAAATGTATATTTTTGAAACATGCTTTCCAGAAAAAAAACACCTGTATATGGCCTATAAAGCTTAGGAGGGTGGAGCATTCACCAAGACCACCGGTAGTTTTATTCTATGTTAATTGTTTTCATATATTTAAGAACTGGTGTCTTGTTTCTAATTTGAATTTATATGTTTTTTACTTCTGGGCTCTGTTTCTTGCTATGTCTTTCTCCACTAAATTAAAGAACCCTTTACTACCTGGTATTTCTCCCTGTGGAGATATTCAGAGTATAATAGAGTCACCTCTTGATTGTCCTTTTTTAAGATAAACAGCTTGAGTTCTTTATGCCTGATTAAACAAGTCTTTTGGCACACAAAAAACCTAACAACCGAAAATCAAACAAATCTTCCTCTGTCTTCCTCAAACATCCCCAAAAAATTACATAGCTACTCAAAGGGGAATGCTCATAAGAAAATATAATAATCTATGCAACAGTAACTAGTTAGACTCCAAATACAGAAGATATCCCAATATGGATGGTTCTTTAGAAGACAGCTGTGAGGATAGATATGAAATAAAGATGAAAATTTTTGATATAGATTTCTGATAATTAAAGAGAGGTTGAACACTTTTTTCAGAGGAAAGGATGAAGTTACTGCTTAAAGAATTTGTATAGAAATGCCCAAGCGTCGCTTATAGTCAAGTAGTCACTGTAAAGAGAACAAAGCATGCTGTGCAAAACTAGGGAGAATTCACCAGCGAGGGCTTGAATGTTACATTAAAAGAAATATCGTAACTAAACAATCATGCTGGGATTAGAAGGAATTGTCAACAAAGCTTGTGGAATTGTCATCAAAGGACTTATTCCAGCCTTATTATGAGCTTTCAAGATAATATGGTGTGTTAGAAAACTACAGGGAATAATTGGAAAACATATAACTTTCCTTTTGAAGCCAGAAATCCATGCTTAGATATTTTCAGCTGCATCAAGCAAGTTTCTTTCATTTGGATATAAATAGAGTGAGGATGCTGTAACACTTAATGAGTGTCAGGAAACCACAATAAAAGTCAGTGTTCTCAATGATCTGAAAGAAGGGGTTGGTTATTTGGGGATTTTTGTTTGTTTGTTTGGTTTTTGTATATATATTTTTTAATTTAAACTGAGCAAATCAGCTTCTAACTTGGACAGTTATATTTGGGGGACACTGCAGTCTCATGTTCTCATCGTAGGCTTGGCATATCGAGTTGAATCAGAAGACATATCCGACAGTGTCACGGTGGAGCCAGATCAGCAACTGCCTTACCACTGGGCAATGCACCACTGTTAGTAGTAAAGAAGTGGAAATTAATCAACTAGTGGAGATCACCAGGGGAATTCTAGATCTGCAGTGCTATAAAACAAGGGGGTTTATGCAATGATAGGGGAGGGGATATTGCTGGTAGGAAATCCCGCTTCATTGTGCACAGAGGAAATGCACCTCTTGCTCTGAGGATGAGATTCCTAAGGCTGCCACCTGCCTTGAAATTCTTATCACCTGTGTCACTAACTCACATGCTTATCGTTCAGTTTCTTTCCACCCTGGAGAGATCTGGGTAATCTGATTTGTGATCCTGCGGGTCCTATCCAGTGCAGGATACCCCCAAGAGAGGAAGAGAGGGACAGTTGAGGCAGAAATGTAATGGGCTATCTGTGGGTATAATGATAGATGAGATTAACCTGATCAGAATGTGCAATTCCAGATTGCCAGAGATTCTAAATTTTTGTGTATAGTGTTTAACAACTTTTTTTAATTATTATTATTCTTTAGATTTATAATAATTGTCTTTTCTTTGAATCAGGGCTTTTTTCAGTCTCTTGCCATCTCTGCTTACAGTACTGGCAACTCTGGATGAAACACAACCAATAAAAAAACAGTAGAAATACAAAACCCGAACCATTTGTCTAGTCACTTAAAATTGTACATGGCTTTCTGAATGTCTGGTTAATATTTTACAAAACTGAAGCCACCTGCGGTCATTGCTCAGCAAGGATACGCAGTAAGCAATAGGTACAGATGAGATCCAACAGGAAAGAAATTATAGGATGTAGGAAAAAAACCCTGGATGTTCTTATAGCGTGGCTAAGGATGTGTCTTCCAACATCCTGATACTTTAATACATTTGAGATTTTAAGCTAGTTGAAATTGGCTTTAGAAAATGGGAAATTCATGTGACCATCAAACCTGTGGGCATTTCTGAAATGAATTTAAAAAAAACCCAACTGTATTTATTGTTGTACCTACCCCTTTCAGCAGGGAATCACAGAATAATGGTCTTCCACAGTGCAGGCTTGAGCCCTGTGTTAGATAATGGACATGAGAGGTCTCCTATCACATCCTTTGATCAAGACACGGCACTGCAGGGATGGAGAGTGTTTTCCTTTAAATGAAGAAATTTATATTTGGAAAAATTAGGGTCAAATATCTATCTGGCTATGAATGTCTTAGTAATCAAGAATGGCACAATTAATTTTCTTGTTACAGCAATGGAAACCTGCAACAAAAAGAGGAATATTTTCTTCAATAGATGTGAATCAACTCAAAGGTTCAACTCAGTTGATTGTGGTACACCAAAATAAATTGTGGTGGTTTTAACTGTAGAGTGTAGAGTGTTATCTGCATTTTTTTTCCAGTCCATGAGAACCCACTGTAAAGCTGCTACAAACAAGAATTACATGAGATGAAAATCCCATGCACAAATGCAGACTGGGCAAAGAATGGATCAAGAGTAGCCCTGAAGAGCGGGACTAGAGGGTGTTGGTTGATGAGAAGCTCAACATGAGCCCATAATGTGTGCTCACAGCTCAGAAGGATGACCAAATCCTGGGCTGCATCAAAATCAGCATGGCCAGCAGGTCAAGGGAGGGAATTCTGCCCCTCTACTCTGCTCTTGTGAGAACCAACCTGGAATCCCGTGTCCAGCTCTGGAGCCCCCAACAGAAGAAAGACATAGATCTGTTGTAGTGGTTCCAGAGAAGGGCCACAAAGATGATCAGCGGGCTGGAGCCCTTCTGCTGTGAGGACAGGCCGAGAGAGTTGGGATTGTTCAGCTTGGAGAAGAGAAGGCTCCAGGGAGACCTTATAGCAGCTTTCCAGTATCTCAAAGGGGCCTACAAGAAAGCTGGAGGGGGGCTTTTCACAAGGGCATGTAGAGATACAGCGAGGGTAATGCCTTCAGGCTGGAAGAGGGGAGATTTGGGTTAGATTTTGGGAAGAAATTTTTCACTCTGAGGGTGGTGAGGCACTGGCCTAGGTTGCTCAGGGAAGCTGTGGGGGCCCCATCCCTGGAGGGGAGGTTGGAAATAGATGATCTTTAAGATGCCTTCCAACCTAAACCGTTCTATGATTCTATGGGATATGAAAACAAACCCAAATCAACCCACGTTTCCATACTGTCCATCAGCAAGTCCTGAGTGCATTTTTTTTTTTTCCAGAGGAAGGAGAGGAAGACAGAGAAGAGCGATCGGAGAGTAATCTCTTCACTGCTGAATGCAATTTACAGCTTTATACGTCAGCTTAAAACAAGGGTAAGATGCTGTAAAGCGAACTGGAGAAGCTTTGGTGGGTGTTACGTTTGATCTTACAGATTTTGGCACAGGAGCAGTAAATCCCAACAGAATAAGACATAAACCCCAATAGGTACCATGTGTTTTCAGACGTCCTCAGTTGATGTGAGTGAAATCTCGTATGCGAATGAGTGGATGCCTGCAGTAACCCACAAAGTGGTAGCCATTACAGTTGGGGTGTGAAGTGCTCCCTGGAGCCTGCCTGGGGGTGTAAAACTGCAAATGGAGCCTAGCATCTAGGTCACCTATGGTATTTTATTGGGGAAATATAGGGGATTTTGCTCATCTATTTTTGCCCCTTTTAACAGAAGATGCAGAATATCACATGCTGTTCAGCAAATCATTGCTTCTAGTATTACAACACAGACATCTCAGGCAATTCCAAAATGCATGGGACATCTAAGGAGAGACTGATTCCTGAAGAGAAATCAGAAGGGAAAAAAGAAGGGAAGGTGCTCAGTGTTTGCCAAAAATTTAGGCTCTTATGGGCACTCTTGGACTCTGTTTTACACAAGTGAAATATTGCATAGAAGAAATCTACAAAAACACAACATATAAGGAGGAACAAAGAAGGTTAAGGCTTGCCTAAAATATCACGGGTTTGCATAATTAACAAGTAGACCCTTTTCAACACCATATGTCTGGTCAATCCTTTTCAGCCACACTTCACTCTGAAGGAGATAACCACAGCAGGCTTGGCTGGATATATTTTTAAAGACTACATGAGCATTTCTGATTTTTTTTAATCCTTGTGACTGAAAAACATTCACCACTACGTCACCTCCTGCTGCTTCCTTTTCAAATCTTGCATCTAAATCAAATTTATAACAGAAGAGGAAAGGGAAAATAATATTATTACTAGAGTTATTAATTTTTTTGCTTTTGCTATTGCAAAATCCTATTGTTTAGGAAGCATTTTCAGAAGAACCAAAAAGAGCCTAATCTCAAGTTAACATCACTTCTAATCTCACCAATGCTTTTATTTGAAGTGAAATAACTTGCCTGAAAACAGGAGGAATAAAACAGTTTAAAATCCCAGAAAATGGATGGTTGCTAGTGCTCCTTACAGGAAGCAGGTTCTGCCTCTCTGACTTGTACACTTTAGCAATTACAACTAAAATAAGTGACTCTGTGCATGGCCTGTCATCTCTTTATGCTTGACAGGACTCCTTCCCTGTTCTACTTTCCTGAAATTTGTCATATTTGGCAAAAAACTTGCTTTCCTACTTAGGAAACATCAAGAAAAAATATTGTGGGTACCTGTATGTTGGGGTTGTGAAGTAAGGGGAATCTGAAGAAGTCTGATCTCCCTGAAACAAATTAGAGTCTTTTTTTTGGTTGTTATTTTTTAGGTAATTAACAGGTCTCAGTTGTCTGCAGCAGTAGTTATAGCAATTAGTTCAGCTTAGCACAAGTCTCTAATTTCATACATCAATAAATGTTAGATCAGGGCACGATCACTATCAAGCATAGTCATTGTTTACAGCATATTCATCTTCATAAGTGCTTGACTATAAACAGAATATCTTTCCATTGAGGTTTGCTTAAAAATATCCATCAGTATGCTTTAGAAATGCTGGGAAATACTGAGGGGAGAAAAAGCAATAGATCTTCTACAAAATTGAAAAACAAAATGTCAGTGTAAGACATTCATCTTCCTCTAGTGCTTAAGTACCTACATGAAGTAGAAACTCTGTGGTGCTAGGTCTTGTACAAGCAGAGTGAGAAATATTTTTCTCCCAAAGAAGCCGTTGTTTGGAGAGGCAGGGGTATGAAGTGGGGTTAAATGTGGGAGATGTGTGAAGACTGGGGAGGGTCTGGGAGAAACAAGAATTTCACAGGAACGTAGTGGTGAAGACAAGAATGAAAAATCAGGTGTTCACCTACAAACTGTCAAAGGACAGTATAATTTGGCCTCCAGCCTTACAGGAGGGCTGTGAGGGAGGAAGAAATCTGAGGGAATGGTCACTTTGACTTCCTAATGGAGGGCCTTTTGCTCTCTGTGTCCTCTACTGTGACAAGATACTGTCTCCACCAGTCTTGCTTATGAAGGAGTAGTGAGGATAAATCTACTTCAGCATGGGAGAAATTCATATTGAAGGTAATGAAACACCATGCAAATACATTAGTTTCTGTAATGAGGTTTGCTCTTGGCTCCTCGAGAGTGGAAGCACTAACAGAGCATACCCAAGGAAGAACCTTGTACTATAAGCATATATCATTCAGTGGGACTACTGCCACAGACTACACTGAGAGGATTTTATTTTTTTTTACATTACCTGGATTAAAAATAAATTTAAAAGTGTGTAAGGAGGATTCAGACATTTGTTTTTATGGGGCAGGAAGAATATCCAGTATTTAAGGAGGTAGTTTTTACAATAAATAAGATTTAGAATACATTTCTCACAAAACGGTTCTGACTCCCACAGTTTTGCTGTTTCACAGTGAAGATACCAGTTCAGCTTTGTTTTGCAATTTTTAATGTGCCTAAAAAGTGCCGTAGCCAATGTGTGAGGTGCATTTGAAGACAAACAGACATCAGTCTCCCCTTGAGTTCATTAGATTTAGGCAACCAAACACATTGGATATTTTGATAGGTTCCTACTCCATATAGCTGTATCAGGAAAGTTACTCATTACCAGAAGAGGCACTAGATAAGAGGAAACAGAAAACACTTATGAACACACGATTTCCTTTTTCTCCTCCCTAAATGAAGAAAAAAACTGTTAAGCTGACATTTGTGATAATGTATTATGGCAGGTGAATTAGGCAAAGAGTTAATTAAAATCTGAGAGTTAATTAATGAGATCCACTGCACATTAAAGATCATTACTCCATCTGAAAAGCATAATTAGAGAGCAGAAACTGGTGCGTCTTATTCTCCTGGGTGTTTTGCTGACATGCCACATAAGTCATTCAATGTTAAGCAAATAATCCACTGATCTCCGTATTTACTGTGATTATTATATAGTTGTGGCAAGCTAAGCTGTAGCAGGGAGATTCCTCTTTCTAACAAATTTCCTCCCAACCATCCATTCATCTGTCTCTTTATCTGGCTTCTTATATCCCTTAATTAAGTCATTTGTGACAACAATAATTTCCAAACAGCATTTTAACTGATTGCTTTCACCTAGCAAACTAAGGTGAGGTGTTTTTTTTTCAAATCACCTCAGATAATAGAGCATGAGGCTCAAGAAATCTGCTTTATTGTGCTGCCAGCACTATTGTGTTGTGTGGCCATGGGCGAAGTAGGCTGACATCAATTCCTGACCAGTTGTCAAGTGAGACTTTGAACTTTTGTGACAAGACCTATCTGATGACTGGGATGTCAGTCAGGAGCCACAACAACCACTTATGGGGATAACTCTGAGCAAATGGTTAGTACTCAGTAAATAATGCCTTTTGTTATTTTCCAGAATGCAGGTCCTTGGAAATTTCCAGGCTTGAATCAGCATTGATTGTAACTTACTGCTGACAAATGCAGGGTGGGTTGACATTTCTCTCTCCAGTTACACTGATTTACCCTAGATTTTGTCAGGGAAGCCTTTGAGAAAGCAGCTTGTGTTTGCCTTCACACACTGGCATAGCAAATGGACAAGTGGGGACCTGCAGCTCACTTTCAAGTTTGTTAGGTTTTGCCTGGTTGTTATTGTGTTGCCTTTAGTCATAAATGCTGTAGAACATTGTTTGCTTCAATTTAAGTTTCACGTTTCATGTCTTGCCATCACCATCTGAGAGCACTGTTCCTCTTTCCCTTTATGGGACCGCTTCATGAGCCTGCATTTCACAAGCACATTTTTCTCCATCTCTCCTCCACCTCTTTAGCCCATCCAGACTACACCTTCCCTCTTCTCAACCTTGCTCTCTCCTTCACCTCCAGCCTTTTCAAGCTGTTGCCTTTCTAAATCTGTACTGCACTTTCGAATTCGCCAGATGTTTTCCATCCAGCAGTACTCCAGGTCAGGGGTTGTTAACTGCAGGACTCTGAAGTTGCTCATTGCACATTTAGCTTCAGTAGCTAATCTCAGGGCTTCTGCTATGGATGTGGTAGGTGCTTCCCATAAGTGTTTTATCTTAGTCTAAGGATCTCTTCAGAAATTAAATTAATAATCAATGAGACCAGACCTGTATGATATCTAAAACTGATGCTTGAAGTAAAGAAAAGATGATCTCTAGATGATCTCCAGGGGTCCCTTCCAACCCCTACCATTCTGCAATTCTGTGATAAGTTGGAGAAAAAAAAAATAAGACGTGTATTTTAGCCCTCCCTGCTTATATAACAAACTCTAGAATAGTCTCTGCTCTCTTTTAGTTTCAGGAAATGTTTTTTCTGTTGTCTCTAATAAAGGAGCTAGTAGTTCAAAATGAAAGCTGTTTCTGTAGACCAATGATTTCTTAATTTTTTAGAAACATCTTACCCCCTATAAACATTCCACTGAATGTTTATTCCACACTTTCCACACAGTGCTCTGAAAAGCCTGCTGTCAGCTGGTGTGCTTTTTTGTGTCTTTTCAAGGATTTTTAGACAAGATATTCCCCCTCATACTATCCAGAAATCCATTGTCCATAATTTCAAAACCTTTCCTGTGTGCTGCACATAAACTGACGATGAGCCTTTTCCCACATATGGTGAAGATCTGAATAACCCATGCCAATATGAGTCAACTCTCATTCTGAAAAATTATGATTTTGCTCATGAAATGTAATGGAAGGAATTCTCAGATATTATGTCAAACTTTGATTTTGTTTGTCTCACAATTTCTGTTCTGGCAAACTTGTCCCACTTCTCAGACTTTGCTCAAAGCAAATGGTTTTATTCTTTCTGTGATCCCTGCCTGGGTCTTCTCTCTCCTTTCATTTCATGAACATGCGGAAGGTACACGAAGATACAGGCAGAGTCATGATCAGTCTGAATGAAGCTCTGCATACCTTGATGGCAGCCAAAAGAAAATACGTCAAGAGAAATTGTGGAAGAGGGAAAGCACAGAATGGTTCTGTCCCCACAGGGTCCTCCTCCCAGGATCCAGCCGCCTGACTTAAGGACTATCTGATCTATAGTACATCTAAGTTAAGTAAAAAAAAAAAAAAAAAAAAAAAGGTGTTAAAAATAACACAGGCTTTCTGGAGCAGGTATCGTTTTCATTCAGCCCATGTGGGCCAAGTTCTGATTTCTCATAGAAATTATTCTTGATAATTAAAAATGGGCCTCTGCTTCCTGCACACACTTTTTTTTTTTTCTTTCTTTTTAACCTTTCCACCCCTCAGCATGGCAATTTTTGAATGATCCAAAGCACCTTGTAAGTCATCAGCTGTTCACAACCCACCTCTTATAAAAACTCCCAGTGCTTTATTTGCAATGTAATCTCTTTACCTTCCAACTGTACCTGCTTCTCTTTTACTTTCTTCTCTTTTCCTGTCTNCTTCCTGCACACACTTTTTTTTTTTTTCTTTCTTTTTAACCTTTCCACCCCTCAGCATGGCAATTTTTGAATGATCCAAAGCACCTTGTAAGTCATCAGCTGTTCACAACCCACCTCTTATAAAAACTCCCAGTGCTTTATTTGCAATGTAATCTCTTTACCTTCCAACTGTACCTGCTTCTCTTTTACTTTCTTCTCTTTTCCTGTCTTCTCTTTTTTTTTTTTTTTTTTTTTACTCGTTGGGGGCT